>VMBQ01002909.1:108256-120326 GCA_007657795.1 Dreissena rostriformis | reverse complement strand
AGAGCTTTGTCACAGACGTGACGTATACTCCCACATGCTGCATTGACACAGAATATATACAAAGGGCCATAACTCCGTTATTAACAGATGGTGTACAATGCCATTTGGCGTGCATCATCCTCTTATCCATATATATACTCATACCAAGTTTCAATGAAATCCGCCAAAGCACTTCCAAGATATGGCTCCGGACACAAAAGTGCCGGACGGACAATGCCAAAACAATATCCCTCCGCCTCTGGCGGGGGATAACAAACCAAAAAAATGAGGCAGAGCCTTCTCTGACATTCGCCAAATAGCAACTGGCTACAAATTATAAAATTTGGTTCAAGCCATTTCCATTTGGCTATAACTTTTTCTTCATAAAACCCCGTAAAACAGATAAAATGTGAAGACTTTCTGTGTTCAACCGTTAATTTGGACAATGGGAGCCCTGTGAGGCCATTGGAAATTGGCTACATTCAGATAGAGTTGAGACACTTTTGGTTTTGCTATTGTTTATTTCACATGAAAACCTTCGGCGTGCACAGGACCTCTATCACATGTTTGATACCAAATATCAAAGCCCTAGGACTTATGGGTTTTAATAAACTTATAAAAGGACAACTAGACAGTGTTACAAACCAAATATCATGCCTCTGATGCTTGTGGTTTCAGAGGAGAGAAATTTACTATACAAGTCTATATACCGTATTTATCCTAATAAACGCTCCCGCCCTTATAAACGTGCCCCTATCGTATAATAAAATGAAGGAGTGATCAAAATAATAGCGCCCCCATTTCTCGGCTGCTAAGGGGTAAGTAGTATGAGGCAGTCTTGTAGATTAAGATGTCCCATGCAACGTCCAATTAATCTTTGGAAGGTTGCTGGTGCATTGGATAAACAAAAAGGCATTCGATTACACTCATAAAACCCAAGGCCCCCTGTTCAACCCACAGGTACTTGAAAATAATTTTTTTGTCCTTATATATATAATAAAAGAAAAGGTATCCAACGATGATTTCACAGGTGTATTTAATAACGCTATTCAACAGCATGAAATATCGAATAATGCACACAAATGTCGTTGTGGTTGTCAGCAGGAAGCATCAATCTATGATTAAACACCGTTTATTTGATGAAAATCCACCAAGTATGTCCAAAACAGCTAAAAGTTTCACAAATATGAACCCAAAATCGATGCTTCTTTAAGGTATTTCTAGTTGTCAGATCGACCTGAAATTTTGTATTTGTGGTACAAATAGATTAATAATGATGTAGATGCGTTATCTTTATGATCCGAAAAGTTTAAGTTTCCTTTAAGGTTACGCTACACTAATTCATTTTGTATCCCTCCGTTGTCCATTCGAAAGTAGTGCCTATTTCTAAAGAGTTCCTTTTCTCTTCGGGTTTAAAAGCAATTTAGCGATCGCACCCATGCCTTTTGCAATTATTTCCTGCATCCTATGTGTGTCTGCAACATTTTGGTGCATTTTATTGGGGATTACGTTGAAAGATGAACGTTTGGAGTGCTTTTATTGAAGTACGGGGCTTTTGTCAAAATTTCAATTCCGAAACTCTGTTTTCCGAGGGTGCTTGCCTTTGAGCAAATTTTACTTTCTTAGAAGTTGCGAGACCATGTATTTTTGAGTGCATTTATTGAAAGAGGACAGATTTATCTTTAAAATGATACCGGTCTTGCAAAATTTGATATATAGGAAATATAAGAAAAATGCTTTGTAAGTTGGCGGTTTAATAATGGGACCCTATGGGAAATGGAATTAGTGTATTTATTTAAATATTCGAGTGGTGCAAGCGTATTGACATTAAGCGAAAAGTAGCAAAAAAGTGATGGACAATTGAAAAATGAACAATAAACCAACTAACAACAACATGAAATTTCATCATAACAGTCCGAAGACATTTACTTACTAAAAATAGAATGACCCATTTGACCGGTCTGTTTCGATCAGGCGCACCGGTAGGTTCGGACACCCGGATGTTGTGAAGTTGCATGAGGCTCTCAAAGGGGGATTTACATTGATTTAAAGTGTAACGGTATAAGGAGAGTGTCTTCTTTATTTTTAAACAATGAACATGCCAAAATGGGCTCAAACGAATAATAAATACGTACAATTTTGATATAACCATGAGAAAAAATATATAACAGACAGACAGACAGACGTCAGTGACGTTTCGACGGTCTCAATTATGCCCAGCTGAAAAAAAACCGGACTTGCGTCATTTTCGATCGAGACCCCGTGTCTTTGAATAATTTCTAACTGTATCTTACTTCCTTTATCCTGCTTGATTTTCATGTATAATTTGATTATATTAATATATCAAACTTTACTGCGATATATTAATTGGCCGCTAAATGAAAAATTACACAGATAAAACTCCCCATACGAGGCCTCTATTTTTATTTAAACCGCCTACTGGTTGTGACGCATAATCATATTATGATTGTCTCCCTTTGCTGCATTCTCTCTCAGATTATGAGACAGCAATTTTTTTTATTTCTTGATAAATTTGTGAGTTTCGCCATGGAAACCGTTGATAAATAGGTTCGTTTACGTTTTTTTACACAGAATGTTATATTATTAGCTGTTTACAGCGCATATTCTTTATTTTTCTAACTGGAATGCGGCAGTGTGTCTTCTTGTCAAAAAAATGTCAGACGATTGTCTCGCGACGTCGCGTTTATAACTTCGATTTCACGTCATTTTTAGAACGTCCGAACCTACCGGACAGTCCGAATCTACCAGTATAGGGGCTATAACCACAAAATTGATATTACCTCTAAAACTATTAGAAAAACGTTCAAGTTTTTTAAACTGGGCATCTGGTGGCAAATTAGTATTTATCGGATCTGGCCTCTCGTTGTCAACTGACATGTTGACGAGCCGACGAATTCCAACAATATCGTACGAACGGACACAGTCAAGGTCGGAAACGTACCGCAAAGTGTTATAATTTAATGTTGCAAAATAAGAATAATCGAACAAATAAAAAAACACGCAGTTATATTAGTATTTAAAATAATTTAAGTTTCGAGTATTTTTTATCTTAAGTTAAATAAACTGACAATACAAATATGGGGCCCGTATTTGACTTGTCGTAAAAAAAGTCACGTGATCGTCCTTTTGCAGTTGGACGTCAACATGGTAAGACGTGTATCTCAACACTCTTGTAGTTATTATCTCTATCCGAGACATCCTTCATAATTCTATGTCTGTTTGATATTGTTTTATAACAAAATCATGTTATGGTATATGTTTAAGCAATAAACTAGATTATTTTATTCAGTCGCACAGGAAATTCTCGGCTCCTCGCCATGGCTCCAAGGGATTTCTACCCAAGAAGCGATCGATAAGGCACAGGGGCAAATGTAAGGCCTTCCCCAGAGACAACCCATCAGTGCCACCCCATTTGACAGCCTATTTGGGCTTTAAAGCTGGAATGACCCACATTCTTCGTGAAGTAGACAGACCCGGGTCCAGTAAGTTGTCTGCATGCACGTTTTAGTTTCTCGTTAATTTATCTATTTCACAAGTTTTTGATACAATTCGGGCTTCAAATCAAGTGTATTTTAGTAACGATTTATATCGTCCTGTTTATCTATTCCTTGCTAAAAGAGACAACTTGTGCTCGCCAAAAGAAACTATTAACCTTTGCTTCTTTGTTAGTTTTTGTTGTCTGACATATGTGACAATCGTTTGATGGTGTGGCAGCGGGTTTGCTCTCTCTGACTATTAAATTGAAACATGTACAATAATTGTATGTAAAAAATAACGAACTACTAACATAGACAAGTCAGCTAACAGGGCTTTTCCTGCCTATCCCACGGGTCCGATAGTGGGACCCGTTCCCCTTGCCAAATATGGATATTTTTTCCCCAATTCTGAAAAAAAATCCCCTCAAAAAAAAAAAAAAAAAAAAAAAAAATTTTTTTTTTTTTTTTTTTTTTTTTAGAAAGAAGTGTTTTTTAGAAAGAAGTGTCTTTTGACTTATGATTATAAGACTCTTTATCTCAATTTTTATTTTTCAACAACCTACAAAATATATAACCATAACTTTTATGATTTTTTTCCAAAATGGCTGGAAAACCCCCTGCCCAAATAATGCTTTTGTCGATGAAAATTCTTCCCCATTTGGAAGATTTCGCGACTCTAAAAATCCCCATTTTGCTAGGTACCTTTTCCCCAAATAGACAGGAAAAGCCCTGGCTAATGAGTGACTGCTGAAGTTCCTGCCATCATTGCTGCACTGTTAAGAGATTCACATTATGCACACTTCTTATGGGTTTACTTTTAAAACAAATTAAAATTTTAGAGTCCAACAAGAAGGAAGTTGTGGAAGCTGTCACCATTATTGAGACTCCTCCAATTATGGTGGTTGGCTGTGTTGGGTACATTGAAACGCCACATGGACTGAGGACCTTCAAGACCATCTTTGCTGAGCATTTGAGCGAAGAATGCACCAGGAGGTTCTACAAGAACTGGTAACTACTATTCAGTTGACTTGTTTCACGTTGGAAATTTAAGCATACAACAGTCTCATTTTGTACAGATATTTTATGTTTTATGTAAGAAATGTGTCCACTTACCATATTGAATTAATCAGAATGCTTAATGCTGTTATTTTGGTTCGTTCTCAATTCTGCCAGTGTGTTGTCAGTTTCAGGCTTCATTGTCCTTGTATATACCTCCAACTGGCTTCACTTGTCAGTGAGGTTTCCATGCTTATGCTCCTCCAGTCGTTGAGACTGATGAGCGTATTGTTCATTGGCTCCTCTTGGCAGCTACTGCCTAATCATACTTCTGTATGAAGAGCCATGTATGTCAGTTTCTCCTCTCATGTGTAAACGTGATGAGAACTGGCATATCATTGTCCCTCATCAAGGTACCGCTCCAAGAAGAAGGCATTCAAGAAGGCGAGCCAGAAGTGGAATGATGAGGCTGGCAAGAAGGAAATTGAGCGCGACTTCGCCAAGATCAAGAAGTACTGCAAAGTCGTCAGGGCTATTGTCCATACCCAGGTAAAATGATGCTGTTTGCTTATTGTACTTTTTTACTTTTAAAACTTTGGTTAGGCAGCCTCAATAGTAACATGGGCAGTAAATCTCGTATCGTAAAATCTCTTTGGTTATGATATACAGTCAAACCTGTCCCAGAGACCACCTTTCCATAAAGACCACAACTATTTCCTCCAAATCCTTTCAATCGACCCTGTGAACAAAGACCACAACGACCCAGGTCCCTTGAGTGGTCTTTATTGACAGGTTAGACTGTATTACTAATATTCAGCTGCTTGTTTACAAATCTTTCTTGTTGAATTTAAGGCATCATATGTTGAAATTGTAATTGGTTTTCTAATGCAATGCATCGACTTTACATTGCAACAGACCAAGATGCTGAAGAAGCGTCAGAAGAAGGCTAACATCATGGAGATCCAAGTGAACGGTGGAACTATCTCTGAGAAGGTGGACTTCATCCGAGCCAACATGGAGAAACCCATCCCTGTTAGGAATGTATTCTCTCAGGATGANTCCTTCAAGGTCAAAGGTATTTTTTTTTCAAAGCGGCGCAGTAGGGGGCATTGTGTTTCTGACAAACTCATCTCTTGTTTCCAATTTGGAAAACTCGGCATTGTCCAGTTCAAAAACTTACACATTTAAACGAACCGTTGACGTGTTTGAAACTTTGGATTAATACCATTATTATGCGAGCACACCTTATCAAGTAAGTTGTTTTAATTTTCGCATTGCGATTAGTGATATGTTGTTTATGATCTGATTTCGTTTATTTATACCAGAAAAAGTTTATGTTGCTACAGGGGTCAAGCTAGACTCCAATTTTTGGGAGAAGTCATTTCTCCCTAAGCTCTGAAGAAGGAGAAGTGAGGCAGTTCTAGGGAGAAGTGGATCTCAAGTAATAACAGCATTCCTTTTAATAAATTTATTACTGACAAAAATATAAGCATCAAATCATAAGAAAATAATTTTGAAAAGGCAGTTCTATAAGCACTAATTTATCAGTTCTTTCTCAGTCAGCACTATCAAAATACACAATGTATCATAATAATAGTTATATTAGTGTTTTTCCCAGGAGGGCAAATGGGCATGGTGAAGTACATTCAAAAAGGGCATATTTTAACGCACAGTTTAGGCAAAAAAGGGCAAAACGCTCCATCCGTGCAAACCTGGTTTTGGGAGGAACATTTCAACATGTTGACCTTGCAATGTATTCCATTTCAGATCCATGTTCTTTCAGTACAGCATGACAAACATAATAAAGCAATATATGCACATGAATCTGATTATACACAGATCCACTTACATATAAATGAAACCATGTTTGTCTTACTCCATTTTCTAACGATAATCTTGTCAAATGTTTTAACTTCGCGATTAAATTGAATGCCAATTAACAGTGTTACACTCGTTTCCTTGACATACATCCAGTGTGTAGATTACTAAATATACGTTGTTTGTATCTTAAACGTATTATCAATCGTTAATAAACACAGACATTTCTTAAATCCCTACTAACTGTATGATGTCCAAAGTTAATTCGATTTGTATTTGTCAGTTTTGCCGAGAATCACAAAAGTCCATTTCTCTTCTATACTGTCCGCCATCTTGTCAAATGACGTTAGCGACAGGTGCGGACAACAATTTAAAATTGTAAACATGTATGTCCGACTACATTCGCGATTCGCATTTTGTTTAATCAGTATACGGTACAATAATTGTTTCAATTATTACTTATCTAAAATACGATAAAGATACAGCAAGATAGAGTATTTTATTAATCTAAAGTTAAATAAACTGACAACACAAAATATGAGGCCCGTATTTGACTTGTCGTAAATAAGTCACGTGATCATCCTTTTTGCATTGGACGTCAACATGGTAAGACGTGCATCTCAACACTCTAGTAGTTATTGTCTATATCCGAGACATCCTTCATGATCCAATGTCTGTTTGATATTGTTTTATAGCAAAATCATGCTATGGTATATGTTCAAGCAATAAACTAGATTATTTTGTTCAGTCGCACAGGAAATTATCGGCTCCTCGCCATGGCTCCAAAGGATTTCTACCAAAGAAGCGATCGATAAGGCACAGGGGAAAATGTAAGGCCTTTCCCAGAGACAACCCATCAGTGCCACCCCATTTGACAGCCTATTTGGGCTTTAAAGCTGGAATGACCCACATTCTTCGTGAAGTAGACAGACCCGGGTCCAGTAAGTTTTCTGCATGCACGTAGCCACGTATTACATTATACTTTCTCGTGCATTTATATATTTCACAATTTTTGTATACGGGGGGGGGGTGACTTCAAATGTATTTTTAATTAACGATTTATATAATTCTGCTGAGCCTGTTTTATCTATTGCTTGCTAAAAGGGACACGCCAAAAGAAGCCATAATTTATTTTACCTTTGCATCAGTGTTAGTTTTCGGTGTCTTGACAGATGTGACAATTGTTTGAAGTTGTGGTAGCAGGTATATTTCTCTCTGACTAATTAATTAAAACATTTACATTTAATTGTGTGTCAAAAAGAACAAGCTACTAATTTAAAAACATTTTTTTATAGTCCAACAAGAAGGAAGTTGTCGAAGCTGTCACCATTATTGAGACTCCTCCAATCATGGTGGTTGGCTGTGTTGGGTACATTGAAACTCCACATGGACTGAGGACCTTCAAGACCATCTTTGCTGAGCATTTGAGTGAAGAATGCACCAGGAGGTTCTACAAGAACTGGTAACTATAAAGAAGGGTTGTACATACATTCTAATGGAAATAAGTTCAATGGTATTTTGTACATATACTTGATATGTATATTATAATATTTAAAAAAAAAATGACCACTAAATATATTGCATTAATCTGCCTGCTTTATGCCGTTATTTGCATTCGTTCTCAATTATGCAAGTGTGTTGTCAGTTTCAGGCTTCATTGTCCTTTTATATACCTCCAACTGGCTTCACTTGTCAGTGAGGTTTCCATGCTAATGCTCCTCCAGTCATTGAATCTGATGAGCGTATTGTTCATTGGCTCCTCTTGGCAGCTACTGCCTAATCATACTTTTGTATGGAGAGCCATGTATGTCAGTTTCTCCTCTCGTGTGGAAACGTGATGAGATCTGGCATGTCCTTGTCCCTAATCAAGGTACCGCTCCAAGAAGAAGGCCTTCAAGAATGCAAGCCAGAAGTGGAATGATGAGGCTGGCAAGAAGGAAATTGAGCGCGACTTCGCCAAGATCAAGAAGTACTGCAAAGTCGTCAGGGCTATTGTCCATACCCAGGTAAAATGATGCTGTTTGCTTATTGTACTTTTTTTCTTTTAAAACTTTGGTTAGGCAGCCTCAATAGTAACATGGGCAGTAAATCTCATATCGTAAAATCTCTTTGGCTATGATATACAGTCAAACCTGTCCCAGAGACCACCTTTTAATAGAGACCACCTGTCCATAAAGACCACAACGATTTCCTCCAAATACTTTCAATTCCTTTCAATTCCTTTCAATCGACCCTGTGAACAAAGACCACAACGACCAAGTCCTTGAGTGGTCTTTATTGACAGGTTAGACTGTATTATTAATATTCAGTTGCTTGTTTACAAATCTTTCTTGTTGAATTTAAGGCATCATATGATGAAATTGTAATTGGTTTTCTAATGCAATTCATCGACTTTACATTGCAACAGACCAAGATGCTGAAGAAGCGTCAGAAGAAGGCTTACATCATGGAGATCCAAGTGAACGGTGGAACCATCTCTGAGAAGGTGGACTTCATCCGAGCCAACATGGAGAAACCCATCCCTGTTAGGAATGTATTCTCTCAGGATGAGAACATTGACATCATTGGTATCACCAAGGGAAAGGGATTCAAAGGTATAACTTTCATGTATTTTTACATCTTATGAAAGGTAAAATATGCTATAAAAACTAATTTTCAACTTTAATTTATTTGTATTGGCCAACATGACCTGCATAATAGCTGTATACATAAAAAAACATGTACCTTGCATTGTGTCTTAAGCATGTTGAATGATGAAACGCATGGTATGTCCCCCTGCCAGGGGACAAATGAGAACAATGATTACTTAACCATGCTGCCTTCCTACTGACAACTGCTTTGACTCTTATTAGCGCGATACCTTGTGTAGAATGTGTCCAAGGTGTACCAAGGGTTGTGATCAACGATGTTTCCCTATGTATTTTTGTTATGCTCCAGTTATTTTGATGGTGGAGGCATATAAAGTGGTTGTCTGCCAGTCTTTCCGCTAGTGAAAGGCTAAGTAGATTTAAGTTAAGTGTTTCACCTAGGACCAACATCCTTCAATAATTCTTTGAAACTTAACGCAGCTACTACCATCCTTCATCTTTACTCCCATCCTCGCTTTACTTCATTACTTAAATCTCAATACGAGACGATTTCCGTCTGTTTCAGGTGTTACCTCCAGATGGCACTGCAAGAAGCTGCCTAGGAAGACACACAAGGGTCTCCGTAAGGTTGCCTGTATTGGAGCGTGGCATCCCAGTCGTGTGAAGTTCACAGTGGCCAGAGCTGGTCAGAAGGGCTACTTCCACCGAACCGAGATCAACAAGAAGATCTACAGGATCGGAGAAGGTATTCACCAGAAGGATGGCAAGCTGATCAAGAACAATGCTACCACAGAGTATGACCCCACTGACAAGACCATCACCCCTCTTGGTAGCTTCCCTCACTATGGAGAGGTCAAGAATGACTTCCTTATGATCAAGGGATGCTGCGTTGGTCCTAAGAAGAGGATTTTAACTTTGAGAAAGGTAAGCTCACCTTTCATACTCTGTACCATATGCGAGAAAACCTTACTTGCAAGAAGTATTGTCGTTTGTGGACCGTTCTCTATACAAACAAAAAAGTATTATTAATCTGAAGTCTTCAGTAAATATGACATAAAATACCGGTAGATATGATGAAACACTTGGTTTATCTGTTCATACAATACATGTACCTTGTATTGTGTCTTAAGCATGTTGAATGATGAAAAGCATGGTATGTCCCCCTGCCAGGGGACAAATGAGAACAATGATTACTTAACCATGCTGCTTTCCTACTGACAACTGCTTTGACTCTTATTATTGTGATACCTTGTGTAGAATGTGTCCAAGACATACCAAGGGTTGTGATCAATAACGATGTTTCCCTATGAATTTGTTGTATGCCCCAGTTATGTTGATGGAGGATCATCATACAGCTACATAGCAAGAGGCTTTTATTTTGCCCGTGTGTTCCTATTGCTTGTTGTGTTATGTTTCAGTCCCTGCTGGCCTCCCACAGGAAGAGGCAGATGGAGAAGATCACACTCAAGTTCATCGATACCTCCAGCAAGTGGGGTCACGGACGCTTCCAGACCATGGTGGAAAAGAATTACGTCATGGTAAAATTATCTTGTACTTAAACAAATAGTGTGGAGTGTAGACTTGTGACTGGAAATGTATGGGTTTAGGCTTGCCAGCTTTTTCTTTTGTTAAGGACTTCAATCCCATGAAGATTGATCCTACTTATGCAAGAGATTACACAATTGTTGAATATAGAATAGTACTCTTTTTGTTTATTGTGTAGTTTGTATGCCCCCGGTAGGGTGGCATATAGTGATCGCACCGTCCGTCTGAAATTCCGTCACACTTAAACTTTAAAGTTTGCGTTTAGAATTCGAAAAATGTGGAAAAGAGGGGCATATGTCATCCTATTGTGACAAGCCTTGTTAATTTCATATTAATTTGGACTGTTTTCTGTTTTGTAGGGTCCTCTCAAGAAGGATGCTGCCAAGACCGAGGTTCCAGCATAGACAACCAGTCTATACCAGACACGTTCACATTGATATGTCTAGGCTGTCAAATAAAAAAAAGCAGATTGACATTTGTTTTTTCTTCATTGTATATATTAATTGACATGTGTGCCCATTGGGAGCTTTTAGGATATTGTGCTGTCCATGGGTACGTCTGTTAAATTCAACGACTTATTCTCCAGAACTGTTGAGTGGGATGATCCTTTGGTGACCATTTTCCGAAGTTCTTCATATATTTCTGGTCTATTGCACACATAGATCACCGGAATTAAAAATATATCTCACAAATGAACACTTAAAAATATCTGAATCCACAAGGGTCAGGGTTTTAATAGTTTTGGTGTCCTACAGGGGTTCCTATAAATCTAATACTCGCTCCACATGAAGTCTGTGTTACAAATATAGATACAAACGAGTTTCACAATCGACAAAAAAAAAGCACAGGTTAGTTTTTACACGTCTCTGATGGGCGATCTAGGGCCTTTAGGCCCTCTTGTATTTATATAACTGATCAGCGTGAGACTAAAGTGTCGCACTTGCAGCAATGTCCCTAAAGTAGAGCTTAAATGTGTTCTATAAAAGTTATATGCATGATGACACCAAATGTTGCTCGCGAAAAGCATATCCCAAGGTAAAATCCAGGAAATCAGTTCTTCATTAAAAGTGATCTGCATGAGGAGATGGAGTGTTTGGTGCAAAAACCATATAATTTCGCAAAACAAGCATAAACTGAGTTATGTCCCTTTTTAGCTCACCTGAGCACAACGTGCTCATGGTGAGCTATTGTGATCGCCTTTTGTCCGTCGTCCGTCGTGCGGCGTCAACATTTACCTTGTTAACACTCTAGAGGTCACATTTATTGTCCAATCTTCATAAAACTTGGTCAGAACATGTGTCTCAATAATATCTTGGACGAGTTCGAAAATGGTTCCGGTTGGTTGAAAAACATGGCTGCCAGGGGGGGTGGCAGTTTTCCATATATGGCTATAGTAGTAAAACCTTGTTAACACTCTAGAAGTCACATTTTTAGTCCAATCTTCATGAAACTTGGTGGGAACATGTGTCCCAATAAAATCTTGGACAAGTTCAAAAATGGTTTCGGTTGGATGAAAAACATGGCCGCCAAGGGGCGGGGCAGTTTTCCTTATATGGCTATAGTAAAACCTTGTTAACACTCTAGAAGTCACATTTATTGTCCAATCTTCATGAAACTTAGTCAGAACATTTGTTCTAATGATATCTT
>VMBQ01002909.1:54948-106646 GCA_007657795.1 Dreissena rostriformis | reverse complement strand
CCCCCCCCCCCTCCATTTTTTTGAAACATGGTTAAAACAAATAAATACCATAACTTCTTTATTTATGATCAGATTTGAATAATACTTTGACAAATAGATGAGCGGTTTGCACCCGCTAGGCGGTGCTCTTGTTAACTTGCGTCATGCTTAAGTCAACTTGTGTATTGCTGCTAGACGGTCGGGTTGAAACTTAACAAACCGGTTTGCACCCGCTAGGCGGTGCTCTTGTTAACTTGCGTCATGCTAAAGTCAAGTATTGCTGCTAGACGGTCCGGTTGAAACTTAACAAACATCAACCAGCATGTTAACTTGCGTGCCTCCATATTTCCTTTCGGATGTTTTCCGAGATATGCCACTTTTCGAGAAAAGTTTTTAAATTGTGTACTTTTTGTACGCAAAAAGTATTGCTACTAGAGGGATGAAACATAATTAACCGTCATAGGAACTTGCGCAACTCCAAATTGTATTTCTGTTGTTCAGAATAGTTAAGTGTCGCTAGCGTTATGAGACGCAACTCAAATGTGGGGGCATCCTTGTCGCTTTTTTGTGTGTAAATTACAAAATGGCAAGAGTTTTAATAGATGTTACAAACGTAAATATATTTGAAGCTAACCGAAGAACGTGTGCAGTTTTTGGTTGTCCGTCGTCATTAACCTGTGAACACGTGGGACCGCATGTGTTGCCCGGGTTTTATGAAACTGGTCAAAACAATTGTTCCAACGACGAATCTGCAAAATACTTTGGACGCTAGGTTCAATCAACCTCACTGTTAAATACTTTTTTTCGTATGAATATTTACAAATTGTCAAGTTTTGTTTGAATAACAATATTACACTCATGAAATTGCTCTGGGCTGGTATTCACAAAGCTTGAAAAGAAAATTTTAACTTTTCAGATTTAAGTTTTTCTTAGATCTACGTGAATATTTCAGATTTATTTACTACGTGAAATCCGATGATGTTCATGCTAATCAAATTGTAAAATATTAACAATTGTAGCAATATGTCCTTACGGTATTTCAATGTATAAAGGCATAAATACAAAACCAGTCAGAAACTTTTAGAATTGTATGCATTTAACGAATTCCCATGTTTTCCTTATAACGCTTTGTGTATACGGGTATAGAATTTGTTATATCTCGGCCGAGTTCAAAAATGTCTCTCTTCCGTTGAAAAAAGCATGGCCACCAGGAGTGTGACAATTTATCCTATATGGTTTTACTCATACTCATGGTGTTACTGAAACTAAGAGAACACTAAAAAAAAACTAACCGTAGTCAATTTCCTCATTGGCCAGATGGAAAGCTAGTGAGCACTCATTGATCCAGCATTTTAGTTATTTTGGGTTTCATGTAAGCGCTCCTAAACGAGTGTCCCTCTTGTTTGTATGTTATGCACGATATGTTCTTCCTATATTGTCTTCGTTTACTTACTACACTCATGAAAGTTGGGTCGGAATTTCGAATTATAGCTGCAATTTCTAGCTATTTAATTGTAACTGAAAGGTTTTTAATGTTTGTGTGGTATTGTGTTGAGGCAAAGATCTTTTTTGGTTGAGGGTGGAAGCCGGAGTACCCGGATTAAACCTTACTTGTCCGGTATGGTGACAACCAACCAAACTCACATGCTTTTGTGGAACGGGTATTGAGCCCGGGTCGCACTGGTATAAAGCGCGTGTACCAACCACTGCGCTAAGCGTACAGCTCTACAGTATATTATTCTCTATGTATCGTGCGTGTATTTCGAACTTGATGAGGTCCTTTCGCGCCATATGCTAAATTGTGTGAGGACCCGGAGTGTGTCCCAGCACTCCTACCTAAATAATTTACTAGACACAGGAAAGTCGGGACTAAATTTGAATTGTAGCTGCAATTTCAATCTATTTAGTTGCTACTGAAAGAATTTTAATTTTTGTGTGGTCTTGTGTTATGGGGAGAGGCAGGAGGAAACCCCACCTGTCCGGTATGGTTATCACCAACCAAAATCAGATGCTTCCGGGAATAGGGATTGAACCCGAATCGCCTAGGTTATAACCGCGTTTAACAAACGCTGCGCAACCGCGGATAGTGGTTCCCTATTTTTCGTTTTTTGTTTCATCGTTGAGAACGATATTATTTATTCTACTACACCGGAAGTAAACAGAAAGAGGGCGCTTAAAACAGAAAACACTAGTTGCCTACATTATAATTTTATGCAGTTTTAATTACAAATTATTTGTTCAACTTGCATTAACGCAATGTCTGCTAGTAAACCTACATCTGTAGAGACGCCAGGTAGTGTTGCAACGGATGACAGCAAAAAAAGGTCCAGCCCCATGGAAGACGATCAGTCCGAAAATGGTGACAAGAAGAAAGGGAATAAAAGAAAAAGAGCAAGGGTATTATTATAGTTGCAATAATCCAACTCCCAGCTACTGACTCTCCGGGTCTAGAGGCCACATTTTACATCTAGTCTTGATGAAACATGGTCAGAGTGTGTTTGTGGGCATTATCTACCATAATAACTCTATGTTTTCGGACACTCTTCTTTTTCGGACATGCGGATTTTTGTCCAAAATGACCCAAAATCTTCGGACAGTTTATTTACAACGCTATTTTACCAGAATTCTGCCCTGTTGTGCTTATCTGGTGACACTTCGGTGATGCGTTTTTACAGCCAGATTAAGGTCATAAAACCTTTATGAAACTTGGTCATAATGTTTATCTAGACATTATCTAGTCCCAGTATGAATCTGGATCATGTGCGTCCAAAAACAAGGTCACCAAGTCAAATCTAAGAGAAACCTTATAACCACTCTTGAGGTCACATATTTGAATCAATCTTGAAACTTGGTCAGAATTTTTATCTGCATGATGTCAAGGCCAAGTTTATATCTGGGTCACATGCATCCTAATCAATATAAATTACCATAGAGTCTTTTGATGATTTTTGCTTTGGCAGACTCTCGGCGTCAATATTCTGCTCTATTTTTTTAATAGCGAGAGTTCCGACACAAATTTCGGTCGCATCGCTCCTGAATTTAAATACACACATATTGACTATTATGAAAGAACGTTGCCTAAATAGTATATATTAAGCAAAATATATCGAAATTTACCTGTTAATAAACTATATTTTGAGTTTGTTTCATCTTATAAAATGATATAAAATCCTTGTTGTAGCAAAGGTTCTTGTTATCTCCCTTGGTAGAGGTTAAATTCAACTACGTTTGTTACTGAGCTCAAAAAAAAAAATTAAGTGTGCAATATGCGCAAAACAGTAAGAAATGAAATTGGAAATAAAAATTTTAAGAAGTAGAAGAAGCAAAAGAAGAATTATAAGTACCTTTAACAATGTTAATAGTAGTTGATTACCCCAAAAGTAATAGGTACGAAATAGCTATGGTACAGATCATCGATCCCACTGTAACTAATTTATTCGATACAAAATGTCAAAATGGTTGCCTTTGAGAAAACAATCCTTATATGTCTATGATTTCGAATGAAATACGGGTTATTTTTGTGATTTAAGTTCATATTTTTCAAACAACGGGTAGATTTTAGATATATACACTTGTCAATACTGTTATTCCCATAGTAGTATTGTATTTATTTTTCGTTATGGATTTTACAGACCGGAGTTTCAGCGTTCAGATTTATTCTGAACGTGAATTATTTCAGCTTCATGCATCCCAAAACTAGGTCACCAGATTGATTCTCAGAAAAACCGTGTAAACTCTAGTGGCCACATTTATGACTCAATCTTGATGAAACTTGGTCAGAATGTTTCTATTGATGTATCTAGCCCGAGTTTGAATCTGGGTTACATGCATCCAACAACTAGGTCAAATCTTAGAATAAAAAACACTTCTTTCCACTTTAGAGATCTAGAGGCAACATTTATTAATCGGTGTTGATGAAACTTGGTCAGACTTTCTAGTGACATTTATTTCACATATTTCAGTAGCATTTTTGGGGAAACCATTTTGAATGGTTCAGGAATTGGATTGATTTCACTGGTGAAAAAGAGAGTTAAATTACAATGGGAATGGGATATTCAGGCCTGCATGATAAAGCGAAAAAGCCTTTTTGTTAGGCATATCACAAACTAATAACCTTAAAGGTAAAGTTTACTCTTAGACGTCAAAAGACAAGTTTGGTCATGAACAGCTTGGTTTATTACATAAGTGGAGTTTTGAGACAAACGTTAAATGAAGGCATCAGTGCACTATGGAGACACATATCTTGTTTATTTATTAAATGCTATTATAATTTGTGCATATCAATGCTGTTGAAAATTAATAAATATACATGTACTTTAATTTTAACTAACAAATTAATATAAGTCCATGGATTTCAATACATTAAAAAACAAGAGTAAAATGACCCCATGCTTGAAATTTTAGCGATAAAATGAAACTTTCAGGGGTCAAAATACAGAAGTCCAGAGATATTTTATTCATGCATACAGTATACTTTTATTATCTAATAAATGACTCTTCCATAATAAATAAAAAATAATAAATACCTCTAATAATATGATCATGTAATAATTAATATTTAACCCAAGACATAGAAATATGGCCACGCATTTTAATCAATATTTTAATTCAGTTGGATACAAAGGAAGGAGAGGCAGCAGAAGCTATAAGGATTTCAGATGAAGAGGAGGATGTTTCAGATATGGATAAAAAAGATAAAGCAGTCAAATCTGAATTGAAGGAAGAAGTTGATAGCGATGAAGACCCCACCAGTAGCTTGAAGTGTGATCCTACTGGTACTGCTTTCAGTTATTGTTTATAATGCAAATGTGGTGATTTCACAATTGAAGATTTAATCTATAGTTGAACATGGATATTTCAAACACAGTTTATTTGAATTTATTGCTATTTTGAAGTTTTCCACCTGTCCCAACTTTTGCCATTGTTTGTTTAACTAAAAAAACACATTATTAAATAGTAATATATTGCCTTTTTTGTCAATCACTTGAAGACAAAATTAGATAAAGCAGTCAAAATGGTCACATGTACATGCATGTGTGTTCAATTCCAAGCTATCCAGATATTTAACTTTGTTATTCATCTTGAAGTTTTAGAATAACTTACCACAAATGACCGCCATCATAAGTGAGGGTATTTAACACCTGTTTTCCTACCTCAAAGGTTAAGGTCACACTTAGAGGTCAAAAGTCAAATTATGCCATGAAACAACTTGTCCGGACTGTTACTTTTTTTTTACAATCTTGGAAATAGTATTTAAAAATCTTCATTATGACATATAACACCATAATTAATTATCTAATCATGGTGTGATAAAAATGCATGCACATTTTTACTACACATTGTAAAAGGACAAACAACGACCTTACTTTTTAAAACCTTTCTATTTTAAATTATTATTTACAGTCCCACCAACTTCAAAATAGCAGTGTTCAAGTGCCCCAGTACTTTTGTAATGCAATGCTAACATTCATCAAGGGATTTGCACTCATCCAAAAACAAAATATTTGGCAGGGGATATCAAGTCAACAAATTTGCTTCTTTTGTTGATGTTTCCCTTCGCTACTGCAGGTTTGGAAGGGGCTGCATTTCAGAGCAGGATGCCTTTCGACAAGATGACATCACAGGAAGCAGCCTGCTTTAAGGACATTCTCCAAGGTGGACCCCATGCACTGAAAGTCTTCTTGTACATCAGAAATAGAATAGTATGTACAGTTTACTTTGTGTATGAATTTGTTTGATTTACACTAACATGCTAATTATGATGAGCTTTATAATATTTAGCATAATGCTGGTATTTATTTATCCTCCATAGCAAGTGCTTCAATTAGCATATTTTATAGACATAGCAATAATACACACATAATCTCTAGCCAATAAAATTATTTAAAGCAAATAAATAAATGATTTTGTTTAAACCAGTCTGTCATGTTTTCTACATTTCAGTTGCAACTGTGGATAGAAAACCCCAAACAACAGCTGACATTTGAAAACGCTTTACCACAAATTGAGGCACCATTCAATAGTAAGCTTGCTGCAACTTGGTATATAACCCTTTGAGCGCTGGAACCGAATTTTGAAGGCCTTTGCAAACAGTTTGGATCCAGATGAGACGCCACAAATGCTAATTTTAGAAATTCAGCAGACGACATTTTAGCAGACGACAAATTTCCCAGCATGCAAAGGGATAACAGTTATAATAACTAGTGCTCTTTCAGTCTATAATGGTATTTTAATTTGTATGAGAACATAATGGTGTGCATGAATATCAGAATAATTCTGGTAACGTGCTCAGAATAAGCTAAAAATTGTTTTGAGAATTATTTTCCAAAGTTGGAACTTCATTTTACATTACAATCATTTTTGTTAGTTTGTTTTGATTAAAAAATTCTTAACAAAAACTTTATGAACATGTAGAATGTTATAACAGCAATGTAAGATGCTGTATGTTTAATGCTTTCCTCCTATATATTTTTTTTTATCATTTATACATTACTGTATTATGCATGTATTGAAAACCATTTTTATACGCCCGTATAAAATACGGGACGTATTATGTGAAACCCCTTGGCGGGCGGGCGGGCGGNGCCACTCAAATGGTAAAGCTATCAAGTTGTCCAAAACCTTCAAACGGGCGTATCTTGTGACAGTTTGGCACTCTTGTTATATTTAACTAAAGCTACATATTATTACAAATGTTTTCTGTCCTAGCTATGAGTATATGATTTTGAATAGCAATAGATTAATATACTAGCCTGGTCCACAGGCTAACCCATTTGTCCGAAGACTGGGACAAGTAAAATGAAAATCTGGCTAGTGTAAATTTTGAATTGACAAAAAATTTATATAGTTGGGCAAGTCACACATTTTATAAGTTTACTTCAAAGCATGATAATTTGAGCAAGTGAACTCAAAAGGTAGCATAAAGACTATTTGCCTGGTCCGATATTCATAATAATTTACTTGGATATGTTACATGCCCAAGACTAGAAGATATATGATATTTCAGGCGATGGGCCTCTTGTTATGAGAGTTCATTCCTATTTGGATAGATTTGGATTTATAAATTTTGGAGTCTTCAAGAGGCTGAAACCCTTGCCAGGTAAAGTAACTTTTTTTAATTATCACTTTTAATTAACATTACCATATTTTTAGCTCACCTGTGCAATTAACATGCTGAGCTTTTGGGACCGCCTGTTGACTGTTGTGTGTCGTGCATAAACTTTTAAATGTAACAACATCGTCTCCTTAATTGTGAGGCAGATTTTAACAAAACTTCCCTGGAATGATCCTTGGGTGACCCTTTTTATGCCCCTGGTAGGGTGGCAAATAGTGATCGCGCTGTCCGTCTGTCCATCCGTCTGTCTGTCCTTCTGAAATTCTGTCACACTTTGCGTTTAGGTTTCGAAAAATGTTCATAACTTCTATGTCGCTTCAGATGTACCCTTCATATTTGGTATGCATGTGCATATGGACAAGGCCTTTCCATACGCACATTTTTTTTTACCCCTTTCACCTTGACCTTAAGCTTAGGGTCCGCGTTTAGGTTTCGAAATCTGCATTTAGGTTTCGAATTATGTTCATAACTTCTGTGTCGCTTCATATGTAACCTTCATATTTGGTGTGCATATGGACAAGGCCTTTCCATACGCACACATTTTTTTACCCCTTTCACCTTGACCTTGAACTTAGGGTCCGCGTTTAGGTTTCGAAATCTGCGTTTAGGTTTCGAATAATGCTCATAACTTCTATGTCGCTTCAAATGTAACCTTCATATTTGGCATGCATGTGTATCTTATGGAGCTGCAAATTTTGAGTGGTGAAAGGTCAAGGTCATCCTTCAAGGTCAATGGTAAAAAAAATGTAACCTTCATATTTGGCATGCATGTGTATCTCATGGAGCTGCACATTTTGAGTGGTGAAAGGTCAATGTCATCTTTTAAGGTCAAAGGTAAAAAAAAAAAAATCCAAAGCAGCGCATTAGAGGGCATTATGTTTTTGACTAACACATCTCTTGTTTAAAGTTATTTAAATTATTCAGGGCAGTTGCATATATAAATCCCATGGGTGAAATTTGTATCTGTATGCGCCAGAATTTCTGGTTTTTCGAAGTTTGGCCTTGTGATTTTTCTAAAATCAGCCAAAAAAGCCCTGGACATGATTTATATTGAATTATATAGTGGTATAACTTAGAAAACACAAGCAGAAACCACAAAGCACATAGCTTAGATGTTTCGTTAAGCATGACATAAGATTGTTGTCCTCAACAAAGATTGTTCCAATCATGCACTGGGTTCAAAACTGGCCACGCATTACACAGGTGAGAGTTCTTGGGCCTTCTTAGGTTGTTGCTTTAATTCTGTACAGAAAGTTAATAAGGCAATTTGTATTGTTGGTAACAACTTCTTATTCCAAGCACAACACAAGCTAGTGCTAGTACCAGTATGTATTTTCACACAAGTACTAAATCTTACCCAGAATTTCAGGCTTTATGTCAGATCAGTTATTCCTCATGCAAATGTAATCTGTTGATATCAACCTGTTATTCCAAGCACAAGCAAGTTCTAGTTTGTATTTTCACGCAAGCACTTTCCTGTGCCAAGAATTCAAGGCTTGATTTGAATGCCAAAACATTTTTTCATGGTAAAATAATATATGATTTTATAGTTGTTTTTCAGTCGTATTCCCCCAAAAATCTAAATCAAGTCCTAAAATTCCCAATGGATGGTTTGACTTTCAGATGTTTGTGAAATAGAGCTCTCAAGTATAGAAATTATTAGTTTGCAGTTGTAATATCCATTTAACTGATGTCTTGATGAAGAGCATTCTCTGTTTTATCAATAATTTTTCAAAAGTAAATAAATCATGCCATCATTCTTTGTCCCATTTTAAGGTAAATTGAGGCTAGCGTTCGTTATTTTACAGGTTAAGGTCATATTCCTTAAATGTTGAGAAAAGCCCTGAAATATATAACATGTTGAGGTCAACTTGTTGTTCCAAACACAATCCAGGGCTAGGTTGTCTTTTTACACAAGAACTTTCCTTTACCAAAAATTCAAGGCTCTATTTCAATGCCAACACGTTATTCAATTAAAAAAAATATATATAAATGTTGACATCAACCTGTTATTCCAAGCGTAGACTAGTGCTAGTTGTTATTATCACACAAGCACTAAACTGTACCCAGAATTCAAGGCTTTATTTGAGTATACCACAGGAAAATAATATTTAATGTGTACAATTGTTGATATCAGCCTGTTATTCTAAGCACAAGCTAGTGCTAGTTTGTTTTTTCATCCAATCACATTCTTGTACCCAGGATCTAAGACTTTGTTTCAGTACCAAAACTTTATTCCATGAGAAAAAAAATGTTGTCAACCTTTTTTTCCAAGAACAAGCTTGTGCTAGTTTGTATTTTTACACAAGCACTTTCCTGTACCAAGAATTCAAGGCTCTGCTTCATTTCGAAAAAAATTTCATCCTTGAAAAGATATTTTATAATATGTTGATTTCGCAGTATAAAGTTGATGTCAACCCCTTGTTCCAAGCACAAGCTAGTGCTAGTTGTTATTATCACACAAGCACTAAACTGCTCCCGGAATTCAAGGCTAGATTTGAGTATATCACAGTAAAATAATAGTTAATTTGTAGAAATGTTGATATCAACCTGTTATTCCAAGCACAAGCTAGTGCTAGTTTGTATTTTCACACAAGCACTAAACTGAACCCAGAATTCAAGGCTGGATTTGAGTAACCAATGGAAAATAATATTTAATTTGTACAACTGTTGATATCAACCTGTTATTCCAAGCACAAGCTAGTGCTAGTTTGTATTTTTCACACAAGCACTTTCCTGTACCCAGTATTCAAGGCTTTATTTCAGTGCCAAAACATTATTCCATGAAAAAAATGATATGTTGATGTCAACCAGTTGTTCCAAGCACAAGCTAGTGCTAGTTTTTTTTTCACACAAGCACTAAACTGTACCAAGATTTCAAGGCTCTGCTTAAGTGCAAACAAATTATTCCTTGAAAAATTATTTTATAATTTGTTGATTTCACAGTATAAAGTTGATGTCAACCTCTTGTTCCAAGCACAAACTAGTGCTAGCTGTAATTATCACACAAGCACTAAACTGAACCCAGAATTCAAGGCTGGATTTGAGTAACCAATGGAAAATAATATTTTATGTGTACAACTGTTGATAGCAACCTGTTATTCCAAGCACAAGCTAGTGCTAGTTTGTATTTTTCACACAAGCACTTTCCTGTACCCAGAATTCAAGGCTTTATTTCAGTGCCAAAACATTATTCCATGAAAAAAATGATATGTTGATGTCAACCAGTTGTTCCAAGCACTAGCTAGTGCTAGTTTTTTTTTCACACAAGCACTAAACTGTACCAAGATTTCAAGGCTCTGCTTAAGTGCAAACAAATTATTCCTTGAAAAATTATTTTATAATTTGTTGATTTCACAGTATAAAGTTGATGTCAACCTCTTGTTGCAAGCACAAACTAGTGCTAGCTGTAATTATCACACAAGCACTAAATTGTACCCAGAATAAAAAGCTTGTTAAATAAATTGTATACTCTTTTTTTTTACACTGTAAAATATCTTCTACTTCATATTTAGGTTTAACACTGAATAAACTAGTTTGGCAATTATGACAATATATATACAGATATATATACAGAATTTGGTTCCTATGATGGATTATTAACTTGTTCTCTGTTGTTTGTTTGTCACAACTCAACCAAACCCTTGTTGGCTGGAGACCTATTGAGCAATCAATGAGCTATTGTGTGGCCTGTGTTTGCACTGAAAAGTGATTGGCTCAAATGCTACACTATTGTAGAGTGAAATGTGCTGGTCTTGACATGATCTGAGCAAATGCTGGCATTTAACTTTTTGCAATCTGGGACAACTTTTTTGTTTAGATTTCTCTTTAATGTAAGCATGTTGTTTGATTAAATGTATACAAATATAGAAACCTTAATCTTCTTTTATTTCAACAATCCATTTGCGAAAAACATGCACATGAATGCAATAACATATTTGAATCGGAGCTCTATTATTTCGGAATGTCATTCGCTCCAAAGGTCTGCCAATTTCATACCGGTACCTGTTATATACAAACTATGTATCCTGAAAATGGTGCATGATTGAGAACATCCATAAAGTTTTATTTTGTATGTTTATTATGTGTTTTTACTACACAAAAAATGAACAGATATTAAATAAAACGCCTAACATGTCTATCTGATTATTTTTTTTACTTTTACCTATTAATTAGGGATGGTAACGAATATCTGGATATCCTAATACTGGTCAATTATCCGATAGTAAAAGAGGATCCGAATACTTGATTTAACGATAATACCCCTCTTGTTATGCACGTTATGTTTCTTATCGTATATTTCGACGTAAATCTGTACACCAGATATCGTTGACAGACTGTCATGAATCTGTAAATTGGTTTTTGCTCAGCATGTGCCCGTGACAGGACCCCAATCACATTGGTGATATTAGCGTATATGGCTTATTGCCCACTTGCACCTCCTTGTTTTGTTGTATGGTCCTGTTTTTACCGACAATTGACACCAAATGGCTAATTGGCTTTAATTAAATGGTGCCACATTGTGAAAACATGTGTTCTGAACATTCAAATTCAAAGTTTTTTGTTTAATTATTCTATACCAATATTTATCTGTCATAAAACACAGTATAAATAAAGTTGTGTAGTTCTTCACTGTTGTATTAACCCTTTGCATGCTGGGAAATTTGTCGTCTGCTTAAATGTCGTCTGCTGAATTTCTAAAATCAACATTTTCTTCACTTTTTTTCAAAGACCACTTATCAGAATAGCAAACAGTTTGGATCCTGATGAGACGCCATGTTCTGTGGCGTCTCATCTGGATCCAAACTGTTTGCAAAGGCCTTCAAAATCCGGTTCCAGCGCTCAAAGGGTTAACAATTAATTGAAGCGAGTACTGCTAGATATGTGTGTGTATTTTTAAACCTGTGTTAAACGTATATTAAATGTAAATATTGTAGCTTGCTAGAGTTTGTTCAGTGTTACCATGTGTGTTTTTTTTTAACGAAATAACGCATTTTGCGACTTTGATATTTTTTAAGAAATAATTTTTATTTAAATTAATCATATAAATGCGTTATTTTGTTTAGTATTGTGTTAACAGTTCTAAGTAACATTTTCACAGTGTTGTGATGTTGGGTGTGATGTTGGTAGTAGTATTGTGTAGTTTACTTATAAAAGAATGCGGATATCCGGATATATTCGGATACTGGATGCGGTTATCCGAATACCGTTTTAGGATACGATTCCCATCCCTACTATTAATTGATGGTAAATACGATAGTGAAATTATTGCAAATCTACAATTTATGTCCCAATGTGTTCCCTTTCTGCAAAGTTTTGCTAGTATTTCTAGTATTTAAGCTATATATGCATGATAATATATTAGTGGTAAAGCACATCCGATAAAGCTGGACAGTGTTAACTTTATTTTTTGTGCATTGCAGTGAAGAAGCATGGTCGTGTGATCATCATCGGCGCTGGGATAGCAGGCCTTACCGCAGCCCGACAGTTGATGGCCTTTGGCATGGAGTGTGTCATTGTTGAGGCCAGGGTGAGGCTGTCCGCTAGTTTCTGGTCCATGTGTAACAGCATGGCGCGAGGAACTAAACTCATCATCATGATCTCCTGTTTTACACAGCCATCTCTGTGAACATGAATATCAGTTGTGAAATTTTTATGACAATATGAATAAGAACAGAAGTGATTCATTATGAAATAATAACGAGAATAGATAATTTTCAGTTTTTCACGTAAAACATGTAGGTGCATGTTCATTTAAGATGGTCTAATTGCAAAAAATCTATATGAGGAATTATAAATTAATAAAAAAAAATAATCATATGTTAAACAAAATTGTATTTTTACATTTTAAGTTAGATTTTTATGTCCACCAGTATATACTGGGGGACATATTGTTTTTGCCCTGTCTGTTGGTTTGTTGGTCTGTTTGTTGGTCTGTTTGCGCCAACTTTAACATTGGCCATAACTTTTTCAATATTGAAGATAGCAACTTGATATTTGGCATGCATGTGTATCTCATGGAGCTGCACATTTTGAGTGGTGAACGGTCAAGGTCAAGGTCATCCTTCAAGGTCAAAGGTCAAATTTATGGGTCAAAATCGCTCAAAAGTGGACATAGTGTTTCACAAACACATCTTGTTAGTATTTATTTTTAGGTGGAATTCAGAAAAATGAACTTTCAGTCCAATATATCTGTGCAATGTTTTCTTAATGTGTCTGATATGATTGCAGGACAGGGTGGGAGGGAGAATAGCCACGTTCCGCAAGGGCAATTATGTTGCAGATCTGGGGGCCATGGTTGTAACAGGCTTAGGTATGAGATGTCACCTGATTAGTGTCATTTTTCTTATTTATGGCATTTTAATCTAAAATGAAAAATTAATAGTTTTTAATGTAGAAATAATAATGAACGCTTTTCAAAAAAAGATATAATTATTCAATTTAACTATGTCTTAAGGTACTTTTGTGATCTTAGATAAAAAAAAAAAATGTCATAGTGCAAATAAAGTGTCGGTGTTATGAAGCTATATGTCCAATTATTGGATGTGATTTGATTTGCAGCTGTCTCAGTACTCATTCTTAAGGTCATTAAATCTTTAAAGAAAGGGCATCCAAGGAAACAGGTCAATTAGGTCTCTTAAGGCAGGCGGCCATTAAGGCAGGTGACAACTTTTTGATGGTTGGCCAGCTTATAGAATCATCCTCATTAAAAGTAAACATTGGTCAGAAATTTGTCTGATTCATATCTCGGCTAAGTCTGAAACTAGGTCACCTTGGGTCAGAAACTTTGGTCCTTGGTGAACTTTAAAAAATTAGATTGAGGGTAAACATTTTAAAAACAGAATGGCCTTTTGCCACACTGTTTAGCAAGAACACATGAGATCTTCACTAGACAGTTGATTAAAGGAGAAGCGTTTTGGGAAAATGGGGATTAATGAACATGCGTTATGTGTCATCCCAGATTAGCCTGTGCAGTCCGCACAGGCTAATCAGGTACAACACTTTCCGCTTTTATGGAATTTTTCGTTTAATGGAAGTCTCTTCTAAACAAAAATGTAGTGAAGGCGGAAAGTGTCGTCCCCGATTAGCCTGTGCGGACTGAACACAGGCTAATCTGGGACAGCACTTTACGCATATGCATTAAGACCAGTTTTCCCAGAACACTTAATGTGATCTCTGGTGCAGGTGGTAACCCCATGACTGTGGTGAGCCGCCAGGTGAACATGGAGCTACACAAGATCAAGCAGAAATGTCCTCTCTATGAGACCAATGGCAGCACCGTGAGTACACGCTGGGGTGATAGTCAGTAGAAATGGGCAAAGTCTGTGGAAGGTGGAAAATTTAAACTGTAAAGTTATAGGTTGTCAGTTTCTTTACAATGTTTTAATATGTGACAAACGATTGTTTGTCCTTTTGTGTCAAGCATTAAATTTAAGTATATCTGATTGTCTGTTTTGAAAAATAACGAATACAAGTCTTAACTTTTATGCCTCACTTTAAGAAGGCCACATAAAGCAGTCCATCTATGCTAAAAATTTGTCTCAGCCATAACTTTTCCATAATTATATTAATGGATTTTGATATAACTCACAAATGTCAACCATCATAACAGAATGTATCCTGATTAACACCCGTCTAGGTGTCTACCTACCTCAAAGGTCAAGGTAACACTAAGAGGTCAAAGGTCAAATTTGGGTATAAATCAGTTTGAAAATTTCTGTCTCAGCCCAAACGTTTCTATGTATGGATGGATTTTTAAATAACATGACACAAATGTAAAACCATCACAAGATGACATGCCACGTGTGAAACCCATTTCCCTACCTCAAAGGACAATGTAATTCTTAGAAGTGAAATTTTAAATTTGACCAAAAAACAACTTTTACAGACTTTATCATTCCTCATGCAATGTAAAGTATCTTACCACAAATGACCAGCATCAGGTGACTGAGTGTCGCATGTAACACACATCTCCTAACCTCAATGGCCAAGTTCAAACATACCGGTTAAAAGTCAAATTTGGCAGTAAAACAGCTTGAAAATTCCTGTCTCACACATTATTTTGCCATGTATTGACAAATTAAAAATAATTTGGCACAAATGTTAACCATCATAGCACGATGTGACACCGTGTTATACCGGAATTCCTTAATCAAAGGTCAAGGTCATACTAAGAGGGCAAAGTCAGATTTGAATATAACACAGCAAGTTTTTGACATAAGTGGAGTTTTGAGACATTACTGGATTATGAGGGCATCCCTTCCCTATGGCCACATGTCTCGTTCTGCAATAAAATGGTGTGTATAAAATAATTAATAGATAATAAATAGTTATAACATAATAATAATAATCATATTTCATATGGTGTTTTAAAATAATATGTAAAAAAATAGTTGTGTAAAATTTAATATTTTTTTGTCAAACCATTTAATTAAATTCTCCCTTTTTGTGTCGCCTGACTATGGTCAGGGGACATAAAGGTGTTACTGCGGCGGCGTCCGCAGGCGTCCGCAGTGTCCGTGGCGGCGGCGTCACACTTTTCGAAAAAGGCTCATAACTTCTGTGTCCCTTCAGATATTGCTTTCCTATTTGGTATGCATGTGTATCTGGACAACACTTTTCCATGCGCTTAAAATTTTTGATCCCTGTGACCTTAAACTTAAACTTGAGGTCTGCTTTCTGGTTTCGAAATCTGCGACCGCGATTCGAAAAAGGCTCATAACTACTGTGTCCCTTCAGATATTGCTTTCATATTTGGTACGCATGTGTATCTGGACAGCACCTTTCTATGCGCATAAATTTTTTGACCCCTGTGACCATGAACTTGAGGTCAGTGTTCAGGTTTCGAACTCTGCGACTGCGATTCGAAAAAGGCTTATAATTACTGTGTCTCTTCAGATATTGCTTTCATATGTGGTATACATGTGTATCTGGACAACACCTTTCCATGCGCATACATTTTTTGACCCCTTGACCTTGAACTCGAGGTCAGCGTTCAGGTTTCGAAATCTGCGACCGCGATTCGAAAAAGGCTCATACCTACTGTGTCCCTTCAGATATTGCTATCATATTTGGTATGCATGTGTATCCGGACAACAACTTTCCATGCGTATGACCTTGACCTTATTTTGGACTAAGACTTATTGAAATGGGCCAATTTCTTGGTTAAGCCATTACCATCAGGCGACACATCCAACTCGCGGAGTTCTAGTTTAGTGTTTAATTAATAAATTAATTGTATAATTGTTAATGGATGTCAATATTTTTTTTGATCTGTCAATGCCTGAATGCCTGATATCATTCCACCCCACATTCCTGTATGACATCCCCATTGTTGTCCCGCTGCAGGTGCCCAAGGAGAAGGACGAGATGGTGGAGCGTGAGTTCAACCGGCTCCTGGAGGCCACCTCGTACCTCTCCCACCAAATGGACTTCAACTATGTCAACGGGAAACCGGCCTCGCTGGGATGTGCGCTAGAGGCTGTCATCAAGTATGTCACACCGCACTCGTATGCGGATTTTGACACATTGGAATAAGTGCTAGGATCATATCTACATAGCAGCATTTAAACAAGTCATGTTTTAGTTTGTATGCCCCCTTCTAAGAATGTGGCATATTGCAGTTGCACTGTCAGTCTATCTGTCTGAAAGTCTGTGCAAAGCTTCCTGTCTCAGCTATAACTTTGCAGTATATTGATTGATTTTCAAATAACTAGGCATTAATTTCTACCATCATAAGATGACGTTTGTGTTACACCTGTCTAACTACCTCAAGGCTAGATTTAGAGGTAAAATCTCAAATTTAATTGTTTCATAAGCAGCTTGAACATTTCTGTCTTAGCCATATCTTTGCAATATATTTATGCATTTTGAAATAATTTACAAAAGTGCTGACTTTCACTGTGGCCATTGTTGAGATAGAACTTCTGTGTTAAACATGTTGTGACTTCAAACCAAACAGACTACATTGATGTTCAGGTAACAATGTTGTTGTTTCTGCATTAGTCTGTGTTTCCATGGATACATGTTTGCCCACATCCCAGTGTACTCTATGTTTGCAGACTGCAAGAGAAGCATGTGAAGGAGAAGCAGATAGAGCACCAGAAGAGCATCATAGAACTGCAGGAGAAGCTCAAGAAAAACATCACACAGGTCAGAAAGGCCCTTAGTATGATCAGAAATGATTTGTAATGAATCATCGTTTTGTTTGCTGATTTGAATTGTTACTCCATCTAGGATTGTTAAAATATCAGTGATTTTTCAGCAAGTCTGGGGATTTCCGGGCATCTGATTGACACAATGACCATTTCTGAGATTTGTGCAAATTTGTTAAAAAATAAAAAATAAAAGTCAGGTTCATATTTCATACACCTCCCTGAAAAATAAGACTAAAAAAACTTGCTGTATATTACACTGCAGCATTATCCGCATATTGCACAGAAGCATTTTATGAGAAAAGATTTAATCGGCTCTTTATTTCCCAATCTCCTAATCAAAATTGGTCTTTTACAAATATTTTGATGTTCTTCTCTCAATTGGTCCTTTAAAAATATTTTGATGTTCTTCTCTCATGATGTTGCCCTTTGATTAAAAGTATCGGGTGTTCTAATGAAATTTAGTGTCTGTGTCAGATCACAGATAGTAATGATCAGAATTTAATGAAATTTTATGTGCAGGATCCCTTATTTTCATGTTGTTACGCTCCAGTGGGTTTTCATGGAGTTATTTCCCTTTGAGTAATCATTTGCCCACAAAATTTATCCATACACTGACAAAGCGCATTATCGGGAAGCATCCATTAGTTTCACTGATATTCTTGTCTGAATGTTTTTTTTTCCAAACACCCAAAAAAGGGGGGAGCTTGAGAACACTTCTCGCATAATTAACCCTTTGAGTGCTGGAACCGGATTTTGAAGGTTTTTGCAAACAGTTTGGATCTAGATGAGACGCCACAGAACGTGGCGTCTCATCAGGATCCAAACTGTTTGCTATTCTGATAGTATTCTTTGAAAAAAATCGAAGAAAATGCTAATTTTTTTTAATTCAGCAGACGACATTTTAGCAGACAACAAATATCCCAGCATGCAAAGGGTTAAAGGAACATTTGAGCCTTTTAATCCTGTTGACCTGGGTTCGAATCATGAAGGATTGAACATTGTTTTGTTTCCTTTAAAACACAATTTGGTTGGATGATTATGTGTTCATTTTTAAAGTTTTATGCTTAAGTCTGCGAAATTTTAAACATTGAACGGCATACTTTTGAATGATCCCAAATTTGTAAAGGCTTTTCTTAAAGTCCAAACATTTCTATTCGTTCCATTCTTATCATTTATCAATGATCATAATTCAGCAATATTTGAAGACTCGATATAGTCTGAGAACATGTTCTGTATGTTTCTGTTTCTGTCTGTCCAGTGTTTGACCCTGAAGGACCGTATAGAGGAGCTACATCGTCAGTGGAGGGAGGCCTCCGAGGTCAAGCCTCCCCGTGACATCACCGCAGAGTTCCTCATTAAGAGCAAGCTACGGGACCTCAAGGTCGCCTGCAAGGTTGGTAAACTAGGGGCCAACGGTCAACTACAGACAATTGCCAGTCTGGACTCCTTCAGAAGAAAATCACTCTATTTTACACTTGAAAATAACGGTCAATCGTCCATAACTGCCAAAGGCCAGTATATTTCACTACCAAAGTCATTTTTGAACTGAAAACAACAGTCAGAAGTCAGTCGTTTCGAGTTGCAAAAATTAAACACACAAATCAATGCGAGAAAACAAATAATCATGGTCGCCTAAAGTACATCCATAACTGGTAGGTAAAATGTAATCACCATTATTAGTGAATTTGCATTTTTATGAAAATTACGATGATACGAAAGTCTATCGGGCAATTGTCTTATAAAATATAACGTGCAGTCGACGAGTGAAGTTTAATTTTGATTGCATGAAACAGGTGCATGTAACAATAACAATGTGTATAAGTAGCAATTATCGGCTGCAATCATAACGACAAAGCATGAGCATGTGACAAAGTCAATAGATCTTTATGGCTGATAAGGTGTCAAACACAATACACAGCTGGCGATTGTTTTTACAAAAGGCGATAAAAGGATAAGTGATCATTTATGAAGGCAAAACAGACATTGAATTGCAACTTTTATAACAAACTTTAGGCATTTATGAATTAGGATATTTTTTTTTTTAATGAGAACGATACAGTTATACCATACTTTCGGTTTTTGACAGCGAATTTTGAGACTTGTTCGGACTTGACATCAATGTCACGTGACTACCTTACTACGTACTACGAACTTTCGGAATTTACTGAATGAACGAAATGCATAAGTAAACAACAATACTATCGTTGCTTAAGTCATAGATTTAGTTTTAAAATATTTATGAAATTAAATAAATTTATATGACATTATTTTGTATTGTTCAGTGGAAGTCATTTATGTTATTACGCTTAGTTATCGGCAACGAGCCTATGTTTTACACTGTGTGCGATCGACTGGGTGGGGTAACGACGTAGCAATACTACCAACTGACCAACCATGTAAAAATGTATATGCATTGACACTTTTTTTAGCAAAATAAACATCATTTTCTGTAATTAGAACTGATGCCCTTTAAAATGAATTGAATTCTTTTCAAGGGACATTTGACATTTTCAATGTCAGTTGATGATTGTCTGTGTTGTGTGTTTTAGGAGAATGATCAGTTGCTGGAGCAGCAGAAAGAGATAGAGGAGAAGATAGCAGAGCTCGAGTCCAACCCACCCAGGTAAGACAGTCTAGAAGTGTCTACATGACCCTCAGAGGTTGATGCAAAAGACATATAGTCTAGATTTAATATCACTGCAGCCTATTGTGTGGTATAACATAAACTATATACTAGTGTTTCTGCTTGAAAATATTCTTAAATATTGGCACCGTGTGTGATAGAGAGGGGGAATATACACATTTTTATTTTTTTTAAATTACACTGTCCCTTGTTTCAGCTTTGGTAAGATCAGATCAGCCATTAGAAACTTGTTAGTCTTTTTTATTTAGAGCACTTGAATTGTTTTTGGCTTATTTTATATAAATATGAAAATACCAAATGATAATTACCTGAATTATAGAATATGGTGTACAGTCGAAACTGACCTAGCGGTCAACTCAGAATAACAGTCAACTTCAGACAACGGTCAGTCTGGACTCCCCCCAAACGAAAATCACTCTATACTACACTTGAGAATAACGGTCAATTGTCCATAACGACCAGTATATTTCACTCCCAAAGTCATTTTTGAACTGAAAACAATGGTCACGAGTCAGTCGTTTCGAGTTGCGAAAATTAAACACACCAATCAATCTGTGTTGTTGTCTTTTACCTCTGATGTCATAGTGTCTATTTTGCGGGAAAGAATCTGATTGCGGCAACTGCCTTTGATATAATAAATACAGCCCGCTGTAAGAAGCCAAATACAAGGGTGTTTTCCTGGGATAATAAAGTAACCATAACCGTCTGTATTGATAGCAATTTGCAGCCGCAGTCATATCGCAATAACTTGAGCGTGTGACAACATTAATAGATCATTTTCGCTGATAAGGTGTGAACAACAACATTTAGGTAGCGAGTGTTGTTATAAGCAGGCAATAAAAGGATTAGTGATAGTCTATTTTGGCAAAACAGACATTGAATTGCAGGTGTTTTAACAAACTTTCGGCAAGTATGCAAGTTGATTTTTTCTTGTAAAACTCCTGTTATAAAAAATGTCATTTTTAATTTCCATGAAAGAAGCCAACAGAACTCGTTTTGGGCAAGTCCCGGAAACCGAGATGCGTTGGATCGATTTGCATTGATAAGCTGATTGTGTGATGTTTGTGTTCAAATAAATTTGCATAAAGTTTAACTTTTGGTGTCTGTTTCTTTGAAAGTAAACGATGCTGTTATAACGTACTTTCGGTTTATAACAGCTTATCCGCAATTTAAACTTTTTCGGAAGTGACATCAATGACACGTGACGACCGTAATTAAAGAAATCTTCAAATAAACGAACTACGAACTGTCAGATTTACTGAATGAACGCGATGCATGAGAAGACACTATTGTTGATAAACTCACAAGTTTCACAGTAGGTTTGAATTTAAATAAATGTATAAGATAAAAATGTGTATTATTCAATAGAAATTATTTATGTTATTATACTAAGTTATTGGCAATTAGCTTGTGTTTGCATTAAGCTGTTTGCAAACGACTGGTTGGGGTAACGACCTAGCAATACTTCCGACTGACCAACGATCTTAAAAAAATGGTCATCTCATAATAACGGTTACCTGTCTTCAACGGTCACTTTTGCCATTTCCCTTGACTGACCGCTGTTCTCAGTTTCGACTGTAGCTTGATTTATTATAATGATCCCTAAATGAACAAAAGTTTAATGGTCTAAGCTGTGTCAGCAAGCAACAATGATGTATTTTATAATCTAAAAAAGCTATCACTTTGGTAAATATTACATTCTACTGGTGAATATAACATCATATTCAATGGCCCACTAGTCAATAAGTGTATGTTATTATGTTTGATTCTGCAGTAACATGCTAGTTGGTAGCATTTTGATGTATGGGCAATTTTGCGTACTTAACTTCCTAAACTTATCACATGCTTGACTAAATGTGGTTTGCTTGTGTTTGTGTGTGGTTGGAAAAAGAAAATAAACAAAATTTAAAGTGAAATTGTCTGCAATATATCTTTACAGATTTTATGTTGGAAGATCACTTGTGAAAACGTAGGCTTTTGTTCTGTGTAATTATTGCTTGTTGGCTTATGTTTATTTCACGGCACAAGCTAAATAACATGTTTCTGAATTCATTTTTCGGCTTTAATTAAAATGAGAGTTTTGCATGTCTGCCTTTGCATGCACGCTTGCCCCTGTTAAAAATTAACAGAGTTCAATGACAAATGTTGTGTATCCTGTGTGGAGTGTGTTGGGAAACATGGCTTCATTCAGACAGCAATGTATGAAACAGTTTTTTTATGTACTGGTTTGGTTGTTCCTTAACAATTGCCATTTTCTTCAATATTTGTGTACTGCAAAGGTATCATTAAATCTAAATAACTGGTAAAATGTTGACAGATTATTTATTTAAGGAAACAGACAATTTTTGTATTTACTTATTTTTTAAGCCTTTTTTTAGGTACTGTTTAATAATAGTTTGTTGATAATGTTTACTCTAGTGTGGCACAGACATCTTTTATAGCTAGGTCTAATAATGCAATTAAAATATTTAAACCATTGTTTTAATTAAAATTGATAAAAAGCTGGACCTTTATATGAGAATGTGATCACTGAAATTTGTCACCCACACATTCACGGTATGGCATACCATACTGCATGTTTCTCTACCCCACAGTGATGTGTACCTGTCATCTCGTGACCGGCAGATCCTGGACTGGCACTTTGCCAACCTGGAGTTTGCCAATGCCACGCCCCTTTCCCTTCTCTCCCTGAAACACTGGGACCAGGACGACGACTTTGAATTCTCAGGCAGCCATCTTACTGGTGAGTAGAAGACTCAGTGATGGCTATTGGGTTTTCATTGCAGTCATTAAGTTATATCTCATGGAATATGCTGCTTTAATTTTATCCAATGATTTCCTTATTTTTAGCTCACCTGAGCATGAAGTGCTCACAGTGATTTTTTTAGGATTATCCTATATCCGTCGTCATCCACACGGTGATTTATTCTGATTATCCTATATCCGTCGTCATCCACACGGTGATTTATTCTGATTATCCTATATCTGTCATCATCCGTTGTGTGTTGCCAACTTTTAGCTCATTATCACTTTAAAGGCCACATTTTGTATCCAATCTAATCTTGATAAATCATGGTCATAATGTTATGTTGGCAATATCAGGGCTGAGTTCGAATCTGGTCATGTGCGTTACAAAAACTAAGTCACCAGGTCAAATCATTAAAAAAAAATGTTAACACTGAAGAGGCCACAATTGTGCCTGAATCTTTATGAAAATTGATCGTTATGTTTATCTTGACAATATCTGTGCTTAGTTTGAATCTGGGTCATGTGTGTCTGAAAAATAGGTCATCTAGTCAAATCTTGTTACCACTCTATACACCATTGTTTGATTCATGTTTTTGAAACTTGGTAAGAATGTTCATCTTGACAATATCTATGCAATGTTTGAATAAGGGTAAACTTTTTCGAAAAGTAGGATCATCAGGTCAAATGTTTGACCATTGGTGTACACTGAAATCAGGTGAGAACTTCAGGGCCATCATGTCCCTCTTGTCATATAGAGGGGGAGTCGCAAAACGGGGATTGTTTTGCCCTAATTAATGAAACTTAATGCAGGTTAAATTATTTTTCAATACCAGTTAATACTGTTTTAGTTTCATGGTGTTGAAGCTCTTTTGTAAACATGATTTATTATATGAATGTTTTCAATATTAAAGCTTAAATAATGGAACTGTGTTGTCTAGAGCCCCTGATTTGGCCCCTATGTTTCAGTAGGCAATGAGTATTTCTGTGTAGCCCCTGATTTGGCCCCTATGTTTCAGTACGCAATGGGTATNCCCTAGATTTCTTCCGAGCTTCACCAAACTTGGTCACAAGTTGTATCTAGATGATGTCTAGGTCAAGTGTGAATAAAAGTTATGCCGGGTCAAAACTAGGTCACGGGGTCACTTAGTGCGTTTTAAACCGAAAGTTTGTCCGGACCATAACTATTTCATTTATTGTAAGATTTTACAATGACTTGGTACATTTGTTCACCATCATTGGACGGTGTGTCATGCGAAAGAAGTACGTCGATATCTCCAAGGTCAAGGTCACACTTTGACTTTAAGTTCAAAGGTAAAAAATGGCCATAAATGAGCTTGTCCGGGCCATAACTATGTCGTTCATTGGGAGATTTTAAAATCATTTGGCACATTTGTTCACCATTATTGGATGGTGTGTCATGCGAAAGAATTACGTCTATATCTCCAAGGTGAAGGTCACACTTTGAGTTTAGAGGTCAAAAATGGCCACAAAAGAGCATGATAATTCTTAAATATCACCATAAATTAGCTTCTCTTATTTTGTGAAGACAGCATGCAAAATATTCTGTACCAATGCAGCATGTGGGGATATACGTCATGTCTGTGACAAAGCTCTATTCCCCTTTGAGACACTATATTTTCAACTTTTAAATTAAAAAAGTCTATGTTAAAATAAATGTTTAAAAACCGTGTTAATTTGTTTGTCTCTGAAAGCCATTTAGTTTTTATGCCCCCCGGTAGGGTGGCATATAGCAGTTGAACTTTCCGTCAGTCTGTCTGTCCATCCGTCTGAAAACTTTAACATTGGTCATAACTTTTGCAATATTGAAGATAGCAACTTGATATTTGGCATGCATGTGTATCTCATGGAGCTGCACATTGTAAGTGGTGAAAGTATAAGGTCAAGGTCATCCTTCAAGGTCGAAAAGACTATCGCCATGGCGTAGTGGATATGGTGTCCGCCTAGCGATCGACAGGTCATGGGTTCGAACCCCACTGGGAGCGTTCCTTTGATCTCCCTCAAAGACACCAAGTACTGGTTATAGTCCCAGGAAACGGACTTGAGAGCGTTTATATAAGCCTACGGCTTTCAATGCAATCGAGCTAAAATAAATAGGTTTAAAGGTAAAAAAACTAAATCCAAGGGAAGTCGTACGCTTTAAAGGGAGATAATTTCTTTACCTGCCAAATGATAAATAGAAATTTTATTTCAAAGCGGCGCAGTAGGGGGAAATTGTGTTTCTGACAAACACATCTCTTGTTTTATTATTAATTTAAAATATTCATATCTTCTTAATATGCAATCTTATTGTTCTCTTAATTATGTGGTTACATTAACAAAATAATAAAAACATTTCTTTACAAGTTCAAAAAGTTCAATATGCACATAACATATTCAAAGGTAGTTTCATATCAGTTGTACATGCATGTGGTCATACCGAAATATTGGAAAAGGAAGAACAGTTGTTATATGGCACAGCCATTACTCATTCCGGTTATTTTACTTATTTTATTTGTCTTTGGTGCATAATCACTTTTGCCTAGTGAATCCTGTTCTAAGTCACTTTTCCCACCATGCTAAATTCTCTCACGAACCCCCTTGCAGGTGTGGAGATAGTGACGAGCAATGCCAAGAACAACAGCGGACAACAGACCCTGAAGGGGGACGCAGTGTTGTGCACGCTGCCCCTGGGGGTGATGAAGGAGTGTGTGAGGGGAGGGGGCATCAACAGCGTGCAGTTCTCCCCACCCCTGCCCGAGTGGAAGTCAGCTGCCATACAGAGGATGGGCTTTGGAAACCTCAACAAGGTCTGTGGGAGAAGAGTGGTGTTGAATGGTTTAACTAGGTGGTTTTTATTGCAATCATTATGCTCAAAATCATAAATCATATCTTTGCAAATCATTTAGTTGTAAGAATACGAGCAACTTGTCACGTTTTCAGTATAATATTGATACCCCCGTATATTTGCCTGTCTTTTCAATATGTCAGCATTCAAATATATTTTTTCTAAATACAATTAATGTGTTGGGTTAAGCACTAAACTTGTATCTGAAACATAATTTCTCACCAGTTAACTACAAAATGTCTTAAATTGTAATATATATGAGCCATGCTCTGTGAAAAAGGGGGTTAAATGCATGTGCGTAAAGTGTCATCCCAGATTAGCCTGTGCAGTCCGCACATGCTTATCAGGGACGACACTTTCCGCTTTTATTGTATTTTTCATGTAAATGAAGTCTCTTCTAAACCAAAATCCATTGTAAGCGGTAAGTGTTGTCCCTGATAAGCCTGTGCGGACTGCGCAGGCAAATCAGGGATGACACTTAGGCATGAAACGTTGATTGCAGGTGGTGCTGTGTTTTGACCGTATCTTCTGGGACCCGAATGCCAACCTGTTTGGTCATGTTGGCAGCACAACGGCCAGTCGAGGAGAACTCTTCCTCTTCTGGTAAGTGTTCTCATTANGTCTGTCGGTCGGTCTGTGTGTCTGTCGGTAGACCAGTTTGTTTCCGATCAATAACTTGTGAATGGATTGACTGATTGGCTTGATACTTCACATGTGCATTGGCCTTGGGCAGAAGATGACCCCTATTGACCCTATTGAAATTGGGGTCACTAGGTCAAAGGTCTCTATCATAATAAGTGTGAAAATCGTTTCGTCTTGTTGTTCATTACATTTTGTGTAATGTCACGTTGCAATACATAATGTTCTTAAAATATTGATCAAATTAACATGTGCTAAAGAAGGGATTGCGTAAAGATGAAGTTCATTATTTAGTTCAGATTGTTATCTGATTGATTTGAAGTAAAAGGTGAATAAATGTGTATACCTATTGTTTTGAAAACTAAATTATAATTTGCATGGATTAAAGCATAGTTCAACAGATCTATTTCATCTGTTGTGTTATTCAGGAACCTGTACAAGGCTCCTGTGTTGCTAGCGCTGGTTGCCGGGGAGGCTGCAGCCATTATGGAGAATGTCAGTGACGACGTCATTGTGGGGCGCTGTATCGCAGTCCTTAAGGGCATCTTTGGAAACAATGTAGTCCCACAGGTACATCGGACATTAAATAGTTTTGTTGTCTGAGGTTGATATCTAAAATGTTTAATAAAGAAAGGAAATTTAAGATTAAATTAATACCAAGGAGGCAGGTAAATCACACTGTTATTTTGATAAAATATCTACCAACCCCTGGCTACTTTGTTGAGCTTTAGTAAAAATAAACTTAAATTCCACTCCTACTTTCTCAAATCATCCACCTACTTTAAAACTTAATGAAACCGATATATAATAGTGTTATTATGTACCTATAGATAAACAGACTCAAAGAATGTGGGGTTTCCATTATAAAAGAAAAGCTATTGGATAGGATCGCCTATTTTACAGTGTGAAATCAATTTCCGTATTCAATTGCAGGAAAATCTGGACCTTTGAATGACTTTATTAATGTTCAGATAACAATAAAATGTAAACATTCCCAAAGTTGAATATTATTCTATTTATATATTATGTTCTAAATTCATACATAATTTGTTGCGTTGGTGACTTGTCATGTTGTTTTTCATGGGTAAAATGTATATAATAAACAGATTATTTCATGGTTGTAGTGTTCTGAGGAGTTGTATCACACTCGTTAGTTGTTTGTGAAATTGTATTTCATTCACCCTATACTATAGGCTCATGAAATACAACGTGACACAATAAACTTGTGTGATACAAGCCATCGAAAACATTACAGTCTTGTTATATTCCCTATGTATTTTACATGGTTTACTGCACAGAGAACACAACTCCCACCTTATTTTGTCAAAGCATTGATAATGATGTAATTAAAAAAGTTGAATAAATTAAACCCAGTCCCGTGGTAAAAGTTCTGTTCTTCTGCATAAATCTGGTTCCTCGTTTGACACACTGTACAGACTGAAGCATGTTAAGACATGTCTGTGTGAGTTATTTCTGTTGCTGTTCTGTTGCATTTTCGCATGACATGTGTCATATTATCAGTAAAATATTCAACAAATTGTCTCAAACTGTACAAACTGAAGCATGTTAAGACATGTCTGTGTGAGTTGCTTCTGTTGCTGATGCCTGTTGCTCTGTACTGCAGCCCAAAGAGACCCTGGTGACCAGATGGCGTGCAGACCCCTGGGCCAGAGGCTCATACTCATTTGTAGCGGCAGGCTCCTCAGGTAACATGAGTATAGGTTGTTAAGATTGTCAGGAATATTACATGATTTTGTTAATATTCATAGAAGCAATATGATGTTTCCAATAACATCAGACAAAAGGTTACAATTAATGTTATATGAGGCTGGTCATGAAAGAATGGTTCTAATTTAAATGCTCCCAGCATAATGTCAGACCAGCCTGAACACATTAGCACAGTTTTGTCAGGAGCTACCCTGTCAGCTATAAAGTCCCGCAAGGATTTGATGTCTCATTAGCATTTGGCATAAGACCCATTTTCGCAAGACATGGGTCATATTATCAGCTAATATTCAACAAATTGACTCAAGCTACAGGTTTTTTACCATTGAGTTGATGTGATGAACTATCAACTCTGTAATTTCAATGGAGTCAACTCCCCTTCATATTTGTGATGCACTAGCTCAGTACAAAACTGAAAGGGATTTAATAACATTGACTACATGTTTTTTGTAGTTCTTACACAAGTTGTTTTGATGAGAGGAATATTTCTGGTTTATTTATGGCTTCAAAAATTGAAAGAACAAAACTTGTTGCAAATTTTGTTCTATATTGTTCGGTATTAGATGTCCTGTAATAACCAGTGAACATGTCCCTGATTGCAGGTAATGACTACGACCTGATGGCGACGCCTATCTCCCCCCAGCAAGGTGCCATGCCCCGGCTGTTCTTCGCAGGAGAGCACACCATCCGCAACTACCCAGCCACTGTGCACGGGGCAATGCTCAGCGCCCTCAGGGAATCCGGCCGCATTGCAGACCAGTTCCTGGGGGCCCCGTACGCACTCCCCAACAGGACGCCATCAACAACTGCTACATGATCATGTGTGTGGTTGATGGTGAACTTTCAAGCAGTATTATGTGGTAGTTCTTCAAGTGTACTGTAGGGGATGGACTGAAGCCTTGAGAATCGAAACTTGACTACCAGTAATTGAAGAAGAAATACTTTTTAGCTCCACTTCTACTACATACCACTTGCTGTTGTTAGCAGGTTTTCAGTTTGCAGTAGGCATTGTTATTTTGACAGCACAATGGCATTTGAAAATGTAGATATGGTGAAAATTAGGGAAGTGTTTAGCGCAGTTTGACACAGAACATGTGTTTTCTGCTTGTGGTTGGTAGAGCTGTAGTTAGATCTTTGAAAGATCTGTTACTGTGTTCATGCTTTTGTTTTGAAGTATAACATATTAGTGCTTTTGTTCAAGGTGAAACATGTTTTGATCATTGCTTAAATAAAAATTGGAAACACAATACGGTATTGCAATTTATTTCCATCTGATTATAGTGACAAATTGAATTCTATTAATTTGTAAATTTTGTGCCTAGGTAGCTTACATTAGACCTATCTTGGGATTCCATTTAAGTCAGTCATATTTATGTAGCTGTTAGCTCAGTGTGTGGTATATGGACATCACACCAAGGTTCAATTTCCACTCCTTTGTCTCTGTATTCATGTGACATGGATTTTCCCATTTTGCAGACGAGAGCTACATTGACAGTAATAAAGAATACAATTATGGTTCTCCTATTTAATACCACAAATGAAAAGAATTTCAACATTGTGAAACTTCATGGCGTAATTAAGTCTCACACACAATCCACCACTATTGCTATAAAAAATATCTGAATAGCACAGGTCCTGCTAAATGTACCAGAGTCATTCACTTATTTCTGTTAGCATAAACAAAAAACAACAATAATTAAGAGTATGCAATAACTTTATTAAATATGAATTTTTCAGTGCACAGAATGTTCCATAACGTAGTGAAGTCCTGGGTTGGTGTTTATAATGCTCCTAAGATCTTAGCTTACCTAATTTTGCACTGAAATAGTCATCAAGTGCGTTGTATGTAAAAAACAAAATGAATTTCAGTCACAATATGGCAAACAACGAAAACTTATTTGTTAACTCCTGATAAGTACCCTTAAGTGCAGTATTAAAGAAAAGGATACTTTTTTTTTCTATAAAATACACCACCTTTTTCAGGACTTGAGACTTTTCCAAGGAGCCAATAGTAAGGTTGTGACAAGAATGATAAATGTGACTAACCATATTAACTATAAAGCCCCATTCTAGGTCCGCACAGGCTAATCAGGGATGGCACTTTCCACTTCTATGGAATTTTTTGTTAAAAGGAAGTCTCTACTAAATGAAAATCAGGCAGAAAGTGTTGTTCATGGTTAGCCTGTGCGGACGGCAAAAGCTAATTGGGACGACACTTTACACCTGTATATTAAGCCTGGTTTCCCCAGAATTTGGCAATTATAGATGGTGATTATGTTTTATGATATTGGCAGAGCCACTTGCATTGATATAGCACTATATTATAGTGGCTTAAACACTTACACAAATACTAAATCTACAATATGTATATGTATCTTGATATGTTTTGCAATTAAGATTCTTCATTTTGCATATCTCAACAATATGATTTCTATAATATAGGTACTTTGCAAAATAAGGAAAGGAAAAATGCATTAATTGAAATTTCAAATCATAGTGTGTTTTTTTTAATCAAATCTTAAAAAAAAGTATAAACATGTATTTTTGCATTGTTCATATAGCATAATTACTTGTGTGAGAATAACTTAATGAAAACCACCCCTGAATATGGAAAGAATGATAGAATCTGCTGTTTAGCCAAAATCCATTAACATCTGAAAAAGATTACTAAAATGTTATGAAATTAAATTCTAAGTCATTAACATCATTTGATGAAAACACTGATGCCAAGCCAATGGCACAACAGAAACCACGATAATTAACAACTGACTCACCATGCATACATACAGTGAAATACAAATGAATACATGTAATATATGGCAGACAAAATATAATTTTTCAATCAGAATATATATTACTGATTTATTATGTACATTTAATGTGTATATTAAAATGGTAGAATCAAATAACACTTTGAACTAAAAAATCTGTTGTTGTTTTTTTGTTAACAGTAAAACAAGTTTAGCTTAAAATAACTATGTTAAATAAAGGTTAAAGATTTAACATTAACATGGAATGTTAAAAGAGCGGACCTGAGTATTCAGAATGGACAGTTCATATTTTCCATAACAAGATATGCATTAGAAATACAAGATTTAACATACAGGCAATATTTAAAAAAAAAAAAGTATATTATCACAAGAATACATTATGACAACTAAGTTAAGTATGGAAGTTTAATAAATACAAACAATGTAAATCAACCAATACAAACGATGAACTCTAAATACTGGTACCTGATTAGGAACCTCACAAACCTGAGTACCAGGAATGTAACGTAATGAAAAATTCAATTTATCTTCAATTAAACACTTGAAAGTCATATAGGGGCATATCAATGGACAATATGGTATTTTATTTTCATATTTCATATTTTAAAGGCTGCTTTACATAGAGGCCTCATAGTTATTTATGCGTAGTAAAATATTTAAGTAAAGATGTCCCAGTGACATTAATTGCAGTAGCATAATCATTATGAATGAAATATTTAATTAAGTACCGCTATATGAATGCACAATATTGATAGCGGTTCTGAAATGTTGTAAAATTGACATTGATTTGTGTAGGCATTAGTTTGAATCCCACATTGAAAATGTTTTTAATAGTTTAAACCTATTTATTTTTAGCTTGATTTCATCTCAAGCCTTAGGCTTCTCGAAATGCTCTCAAGTCTCTTTCCTGGGTAGAACCAGTGCTTATTCTCTTTGGGGGGAGATCTAAAGAATGTTCCACAGTGAGGATCCAAGCCATGACTAGGCCGACACCAAATCCACTATGCTACGGTGACCGTATATTTTTGGGGTATTGTAAACACATTTTTTAACAATTTCATTAAAATTGATTGTAACAAGATAAATATATATACATTCATTAAAATATAAAAGTGGACAGAAAATGTGCATTGTTAAATAAGATGTTTATACTTAAGGGAAATACCACAATATTAAAGAAATTCCAGCAGGAAATGAAACAAATTGATCAAATACAAAAATAATGAGAAAAGTATAATAAATTTCTATTTTAAAAGAAATGAAACAAGATCTGTTGAAGGGTGTACTTGCATAAGACATATAGCATACATGTCATACTGAATGTTTCTGTCTATCTGAACAATGCCCTTCAAGTAAGAAAAATTAAATCCAGTCATAACATAATAATACAACTTGAAGAAACAACAACAATAATAAAATCCAGAATAGTAACTATGGTAATACATACAGTTACAAAAATACACTACATTTTGTCCACACAATATACAAATAAAAATTAGAAAAAAAAAACATTATGCTTATTCCCATGTAAAATTATCTGCATTAACAGAACGCAGAAACGAATAAAATATTTTAAAGCACAGATTATTAAAGTATTAATTGGACACATTTCTGAAATATTTAGAGCCAACAAGTAACAATTTCAGGAGGCAAACATGTACAAATGTAAAGATTTATAACATACATTAAAACAGTCAACATAGAAGAGAAAGAAAAGAGATCCTGCAATCATAAAATCAAAATCACAACTTTTCTTCATTTGTAAAAAATAATTAACAAATTATGGAATTTTCATGAAAATAACAAGAAGTAGAGCATTGAAAATGATTATCATGACTTGAGCCTTTTTAGGTGATAAAGCACCCAATCACATGTACCAACAGCAGGGTCAGCATGCAGCGCATCACATGAGTGACAGCACATGGACCCCAAACTGACGACACATTTCTGGATTTCAACAAGACTACACTGACAACTTGATTGTCTGTGTGTACACTAGTCACTAGCAAGGCTATTACCAACAAAAAAACAAGAGGACTGGAACTAAGAGATGTTTAAAAAACAGACATGCACCCCCACAGCATACTTATTTGTATTATCCTAAGAATTCTCTAGACATTGGGCAGAAACTAGTTTCATGATACAATTTATAAAAAGCTCATTTGACCTTGACCTGGTGACCTCAAAATAAAAATGTGTCTTCTTTTCCTTCCATGTAACCACTATTGCAAATTGCATGATCGTAAGTCAAAGCATTCTAAAGAAAATGGCGTGTTTTTTTTCCCTGGTACAAGGTCCTGTGACCTTGACATCCGCCCAGGTGACCTTTAAATCAAGGCTTCCCTTTCTCAGAAATAACTTCTATACCAATTTGCATGATCTTAGGTCAAAGCATTCTAAATATAACTTGCAGAATTTATTTTACTGTGACCATCCCCTTTTACATTAACCTTTGACCCAAACATTTATAGGCATCTTCCTTTCCTCCCAAGTAACCATCATACCAATTTGCATAGATGTGGGTCAAAGTGTTCTCTAGATATCGTGCGGAAACCAAAGGTGTATGGACTGACTTAGCGACTAGCCTATGGACAGGTGCAAAGAGTAAACCCTTTCTTGTCATGATGAGAGAGTTTGTTACCCAAACTGAACGTGCTGTCCACAATCATTTAAATATGTTTGGCTGGGAACTTTTAAAATATGATGTTTCACATATCCGAATATAATGTGAACATGAATTAATACATTATGTTATACGGATTATATGATACACACATTCTATATACACTTTACAAATTCCTTGATCTACACACAAAAGATGGCAATAATTGTATTGTTTAAAATTCATTCAACCATTGATACATGAACACAACGTTTGAAATTAACTGGATATAAACCTTGTTAAAATATGCGTTATTTATTAAATGCTTTGCATTCAATAAAACAATAAAAGCTTTCATCAGAACAAGTCACAAATTAAAGACAATTGATAGGAATGTAAGTAGAATGGAATAATTCAAGGAAACGCTTAATACCAGACAACAGTAAGACTATTTCTTGAACACCAGCAGTGAACAAAAGGTTACAGCATTCTCCTACCAACTGTTAATAACTCTTGAAAAAACAGTTAATTAAATTGTTAAAATTAATACAGTATGTACATAATGATAAAATAATTCTTTTTTTTTCATTGTAAAATAATTTTTCATTTTAATGGAAACAAGAAAAAAAGACTCCAAATATTGTGAACATCTTTGGAAACATACATTGCTAAAACCACACAAGGACAAAACAAACAGTACATGTTAATCAATGGTAAGCTATAATATATTCTCTATTCCTAACAGAGCCCATGCAGAATGTAACAACATGAATTCTTGGACCTGATATCTCTCCCATCAATCACATTGTTTGACACAAGAGTAATCACAGCAATTGACCATTCAATACTCAAAGCAAAGGCAAATGCATGTCTTCAGTATTATGTTATGAACAAGAATTCGCAGATATGGTAACATACATAAAATTATGCTCTATATTGCCTGATTGGAAAAAGACAGACAAAGTATCACATAAACTCTACAAAACTTAACCACCACAAACTGAACACAGTATGACCCGCTTCATGCAAACAATGGGTGTATCCCATATGCCCCCAACGAAGCTCCAGATAAGCCTGCACAATCGCCCAGTCTGGTCAGCAGCTACACTGTCCACTATAACCCTTTGCATGCTGGGAAATTTGTCGTCTGCTAAATTTCTAAAATTAGCATTTTCTTCGATTTTTTTTCAAAGAATACTATCAGAATAGCAAACAGTTTGGATCCTGATGAGAAGCCACGTTCTGTGGCGTCTCATCTGGATCCAAACTGTTTGCAAAGGCCTTCAAAATCCGGTTCCAGCGCTCAAAGGGTTAAAGTCACACAAAGATTAGTGGCATCATAAGGGGACAGGGTAGCTCCTGATCAAACTGCGTGGATGTGCAGGCAGGGCTGGAGCTACTCAGGCTGCATATGGCATAAGACCCATTTTCACACGAGCTGGTTCGAAACATCTTTGCACAAATTAAACAATCTTGGAAATGTTTGCAGTCAGGAACAGTACAATTTAGTCAGGCACATTTTAGAGCAAAAAAAAACACAACAACTACATATCCCAACGGACTATCTGTTGTTGCCTATCCGGATCTGGTTGTCTGGTATTTAATTCTTACCTCCAGCCATTGATTCTGCAAAACAAAGAGTTTTATTGTTTAAAATTCATCGAAAAAAATACATCCATATTAATTAATGCATACATCAAGACAAAGTAAAAACAAGAGCGCCGCATGACGGAGCAATATACGCCCGATTCGTGTGCCATTGGAGATGATACACTGATGATTGATGTATTTGTTTTGGAAATAAGCAAAAAAAACAACAACTTATATAACTGATATATTCATATATATGCATTGATATCAATAAGTGTACACTTAGTCTCATTTGTTCTCTAAAACACAATATTTAAATCATAATTGTTTAGACCTACATAGGTATAGAATGGCAGTATTTCCTGTACTGATATTACTTATCTTGAAATTAGTTCCCTAAAAACTGAAATAAATATTTGGTTTGAATGTTTAAATACTGTTTGCTTTTACATTTTATATCAGCATGAATACCAAGGCTGTCTGTAATTCACCTTTATAAGATGCTTATAGCGGTTTTTATTGCTATCAAGTTCGATAAGTGTTCAGCGGATGATAAATGTAAATGAGGTGTATTAAATTGATAATCATAAACCTGTATAAGGCATTTTGGCTGGGTCAATTGCGATGATAATGGACATGATGTAAGTTACAATAACCTATAACACATACTTGAAACCTTTTTAAGGAATAAATGGATTTTGCTTTTTTTTTAGGTAATGGGTCTCTATAAATGCTTTTATTCAACTTACATTCTGATTGTAAATCCAAATCCAGATGGCTTTGTTGTCTGAGGAATAAGTTTCAAGTACACCAGTTCGCGCAGTTATCATATTCGTGAAGATCAAGTCTATTGTTGACCGATAGTCTATGGTAGGGACACAAGGCTGTTGATGTAAGCCATAGTTTGAAGCTATTTTCTGCAGGGCATCTTGCTGGGGTGATTACATCCCAATCCAGATGGCTTTGTGGTCTGAGAAATACGTTTCAAGTACACCAGTTTGCGCATTTATAATATTCGTGAAGATCAAGTCTATTGTTGAGTGATAGTCTGTGGTAGGGACACAGAGCTGTTGTTGTAAGCCATAGTCTGAAGCAAATTTCTGCAGGGCATCTTGCTGGGGTGAACGTTTACTGAAATCAACATTGAAGTCACCGAGTATAACAATATCACGACCTTGCATGTGCTCATTTACTACAACAGTCAGTGCATTGAGCAGCATTGCACTATTTGTCAAGGGCTGTTTGTAGACAAACAAGACTTGAGTGTCAAAAATTTCCACTAAAATCATTTCAACATTTTTCATGGAAACATCAAGTGGAGTCACCGGTGTTTTGCTGTATACAACCATACCATGGGCTGGTCTGGTATTTGTTGTCATAGGTGCATCCTGTCTATATTGATAGAAACCAGTCATGGATGTGTTGAGCTCTGTGTCACTGCTTGTAAACCTGGTTTCACAACAGCAGAAGATATTGCAGCACTGCAGACTGAAGTCGCACCTTACATCTTCAATGTGGCGGTGAAGTGACCTCGCATTCAGAAAGCCAATCTTGTGGGGGAGGGGAACATTGTACAGGAACTGTAATGTTGGTTTTAACTTGTTAGATCTAAGCCGCTCCATTTCCTTTTTGACCTTTGCGTTGATGGATATCTTTTTTGACTCTAAGTTTAGAATATGTAGACCATCTGGGCTGGTAACTCTGCTAAGAGCGACATAATGCATGTGATCCCATTTTCTACTTGATGTTAGATCCACAACGACTGTCTGTAAGGTGTCACCTTGTGATCTGTGCACTGTTTTAGCAGCTGAAGGTCGAAGAGGATATTGAAGACGATGTACTTGCGCAGCACCTTTGTATCCAGCCTGAAACTGTCTTGAAACTGGCATCAAAGGCGTCCAAGTCTTGTCAGGAGACTTAGATTTGAAACCTGCTCGTAAGCTGTGACCGGCATCCTTATCCTGAAATTTGACCCAAACAGGACCAACAGGTCTTTGGCTACTACGGTCTATCTTCATAATCGTGCAAGTGGCACCATTGGTTAAGCCATCAGCTGTATCCATATTAACAGTCAAATCATATGTACCACCTTCAACCAATGTTACAACACCATGTAATTGGTCATTCTTTTTTTGTGCAAATGAATCAAGAATTTTTTTCCTTAGTTCTTCTGTACAAGTTCCAACAATTCTATCAACGGCCTTTACTTCATGAACTGGTTGCTGGTGGGCATGTAAAGCTGAATAGTTGTGGAGATCTACACGTTCGTTGGTGACAAACAAATGCGGTGCATCGTGAGGGTATGAGGAACTCTGTCTACTGACAACCCGACTCTCCAGATTTTGAAGGTCACTGGGCGTTTGGTTACCTTCTCGCAGTCTATTAAGTAAATGAGCAAAACTGAGAGATTCTCGCTGGCGCATCACTTGTGTCAGTTCATACATCTGAAAATGTTTTTCCCATAAGCTGGTTGCTAGGGGCAGATATGAACTACCAGGAGGTTGAAATATGTAAGAGTCTTGGACAGGCTTCAGTTGAAAGAGGTCTCCTATCACAACAACAGACACGCCCCCAAAATCTTCTTTGGACTGCTTTAATTCTTGTAATCGCTGGTGGACACAATTGAACATACGAAAGCCAACCATTGATATTTCATCAATGAAGATGATCTTAATATCACCATGCTGATTTCTGAATGTGTTCAGTGTACTTGATGGTAATGACCTGTGTACTAAATTCTGATTTGCTGCTATCTTCATGGCATTGTGAATGGTACTCCCTCTTATGTGGTAGGCAGCTTTCCCTGTAGGTGCCATTAGCAAAACTGGGTTAGCAGAGAAGTCTTTTCCTGGTATGCTATTGTGGTATTTCACAGTCATTTGATATAAGGCTTTTGATACATGAGTCTTTCCACATCCAGCACCGCCGCTTAAGAATCGATACAATGGTTTGTCTGAAGTTTTTAACTGGTGCATAGTATCATAGACAAATTCCATCTGTTCTCTATTCAATGACCTCATATGCTTCCTATATTCAGCATCTGGCATTTCATATGTTTTGTTGATCTCCTCTTGATGGCATGTTGATGTTGGTAATCCAAGATCTTGACCAATATCATACTGGTCCTCTAAGCTCACAGGAGGTGGTACAGTCTGATCTCTAAAGCCATCTGTGTCTTCTGTAACAGGTGCAATCTGATCCCATATGTCCTGCATATCTTCTTCTTGATTTCGTTGTTTTTCTGCTTGATCAACCATCACCCTATATGGTTCATACTTTAATCTTTCTTCTTCTAATTGTTCTTTGATGCTTTCAAATCTTTCCTTGTAAGAAAGGCAGCCAGCAATCAAATCTCGCTCTTCATTCCTCCAAGGACAGAATAACATCAATTTTTCTCTGTAGAACTTTTCCTCATNATAGTTTTTTTTTCTTTTTATGGCAAGTCGGTACCAATTTGCAGAAAGAATCTACCGAGTGTTTGAATGTTATAGGTGTCATATGGTGTCTAAACAAATTAACAAACGATTACGAACTATCACAATAGAATTCAGTTCAATCCGGTTTTTCGCGCCTTCACGGTGTCTAGTTTACACAAAGTGCAACAAACAAAACGCCCACATGCTCAACACTCTGCGATGGTAACAGCTTGACGTCATCGGCTTACAGTGCGTGACACCCATGGCAACGTCTTTTCACATTTAATAAAAAAAAAATCCTTCTAAACTTAACATAATAATTACCTTGCAATCAAATTCAAGATAAAAAAAAAACAACAAAAACCAGTTAAATACACAAGTCTTTGACAATCACAACAGCGTTACCAAATGACATCAATTAAACCTATCCCTCTGCTAGCGGTTATTTACATTAACACCTGTCAATGGTGTCGGCAGACATCAAAGATCTTTGAGGTTTCGGTTTTATTTCTAGGAGTTACAACTGTAAATTTATAACACAGTCAGCAAGTGACAATTTCAATTGGCATTAAATCAACACTACATTATCGGGAGCATGCATGTACTGTTAGATACAGAATTAATGCATTAGCTCCATAGAGGATGCTATGTGTGAAAACTATCAGAGATTTTACTGCAGTATTTTGTATTGTGTGTAAGGAAATAATGTGTGTTTGCTGAAATTTAAATGGGGGTTGCTTCACAGGTATTGTTTGTGTATGGATTGACTTGAAAATCAGGTCGAAATTAATTTCCCCTAACTATTTGTTGTTAAAAAGGGCAATTGCATTGATTAACACCATGAAACCTAATAGTATGGATAATCTTAATGCTTTATTTACGTTTCCGACTTTACGTACTGTCCGAATTTAAGTACGCATACATGTGCACATAATATCTACATGTACAAGTAGTAAATGATTTTCTTTTGTACATTTGCATTTAAAACGCGTGAATGACCCTCTAAGACAGGTTTTTACGGGGGCCGCGCAGCATCGCGGTGATCACGGGTGTTCCCGTTAACGAAAGCGTGCAATCGCGGCGATTTCGGGTGTTCGATGAACACCGCGGTCAGTAGCGTGTCCGAACCCCGCGAAATGTCACCCATCAGGAAAAGTGAACACCGGGGACAGGCGTTTTTGTTTAAGTACGCGATGTCTGTACTGTAGTATTCTGGTTAAACTGATTAGTCTTTATTATTGTGATATGTTTACGTTTGCTCAATGAACTTGGAACTTTTCGCAAATACCGATAAACGCATTTTAGGTGTTGGCATATTATACCTAAAGGGGGGTGAAATAAACGCGCCCCCTTTGTGATTTGCATCGCTCCCGGGCGCGTTTATTAGGATAAATACGGTATGTCTGTTTTTAAAGTTCTTTTAAAGTTCAACTCTCTATCTCGTTGAAACATCTAAAAACCCATACTAGCTCTATGAAATTACATTCAAACTTAAAAATAACCATGTTTTCTGGAACAGTTATTAAGTCTTTTTACACTAAATGTTATCGATGAACAAGTTCAACACGAATATTCTATTTTCGCATTAATTGGCTTATATAAATGACGAAACGCACTTTAATATAAATGTGTAGTTTCATATCCAGGTCTATAATTTGTTTAATATTTATTAAATTTAACATGTACAAATAGAAACAAATAGAAGTACAAGCACACTTTATTTTTATTTTATTTTAATTTTAACACTTTGACATCTGCATATGCCGACTTGGTGATCTGTCCAATCTTAATACTTCACTAAAACAATAAAGAACCCTAAGTTTTCTTAGTTACAGGATTCTTCGTTAATCGGACATTTCATGGTATGATGCCTTAATCAGGGTCATTCTAACAATTAAACAACTTACCTACATGCAAAACAATCAACAAAACACAAATATAAGGTATGAAAATATATGAAATATTGTGAAGCACAGTACCATCAGGGGTTTTTATCTGATTTTGGGGAAAGGGCCTGGCCTTTTTTGAGGGGAAAAAAATCGCGCGAAAAGCCGGATTTTGGGGGAAAAAATGACGCGAAACGCCAGATTTTGGGGAAAATAAGGAAAATTTTAAATAATCACTTCAACATATTTTACTGTTTTTAAAACAAATTCAAGGCAACAGATAATTTAATTATGCAATATTTTGTATTTTCTACACTGGATCAGGTTAACTTATGTATTTAAAGGTTAAAAAAACAAAAAAATACATTTTTTTTTTTTTTTAGGGGAAAATCATTTTTTGGGGAAAAATTTCTGTCAGAGGGGAAAAAAATATCTAGGGGAAAGGGCCGAAATTCGGCGGGTCTTTCAGAAGGAAAAAAAACCCTGACCATACTTCTATTACCATGTATCTTGTGAGAGAATCTAAGGTATGTGAGTGTATAAAGGTTGTCTTAAAAATATAAAAATAAACAATGGTAATAACTAATAGCTCCTGACATATATAAACTTATTGAATGCCAGATTTAATTTTATTGAATTCTTATCTTTTAAGACAACCCTTATAAAATGGTAAACTGAGATCTCACATTTGTTAATTTCAACCTGTTGTAAAAAACATATACATAACTTTTTAAAGATGATAAAGATTTTAGTATTTATCTAGCATAAAATGTACCTGTAAAAATGAAACAAAATAAATAAATGGAGTAACAAATAAAGGCAAATAGTAATACAAATTGTAAACAACTACTGTGAAACCTTTAACATTTGCCACACATTAGTTTTTATTCCAAAATCAACAAATTAGACCTGTTTTGGCATAACGCCAGTCAAATAGTTTTAATGAAGAAACTGACCATTGAAAATGACAAGACACTTGTTATATTAGTTGGTATGAGAAAATTAGTAAAGCATATACTTACATGCAATATAAACTAATATTGACGTCTGCGCCCACCTGACATGGCTTGGTCATACATGGGCGGTTGTTCCCTCGGATACGGATCTTTATGAGCATACGGCTGTTCGTAATGGGAAGGGGGACCAGCCCTACTGTAAGGGTAGTTGGACGCATGGTTGTTATCTCTATAGTAAGGGTCAGTACCTTGGAAACCCCTATTTTCCATTCCGCTCTTCTGGCCATTTTGTACACCCTGTCCCATGCTATTTGGAAATGTAGAGTTGGTTATGTATTAAAGGGTGCACACGTATCACCAGGGTATAGGCACATGGTTAATGTTAGCTGTGCTCAAAGCATACCTTTATCACACGGCTACATGTCTATGAAGAATAATACTGTTGCTATAAATAATTACATGTATATTAATGGCACAATGCTTGTGATTTCTAACATTTGAAAAGACTCTGACAAGGCAAATACGGTACTTTATATCAAAGATGAACAGCATATTATATTAAATGGTTGGAAATTTAGCAAATGTAAGCATTGAATGGAAGTACCGGTATACCTTAAGTTCTTGATTATTGCTATAACACATTCCATGTTCCCAACATCAGTTACCTGTATTAACCCTGGTACTACTAGGAAAGGCAGTGTTCTTACAATTAGCCTGGCAAACAAGACTTCACAAACCTCACTGACATCATTCAGGAACTGATTGTCCAGATACATGGCTTGTAATAATGACATTAGAAAGAAAAACATTCCACAGATGACTTTATTCCCTGATTTTCAAATCGTGACAAATGTAAAGATGGTCTTTCAATTAAATGATAGCATCTATTAACTTAAAGCTTCTCTCTTTTCATAAGCTATTAAAAATGTAAGGAAATTGTTCTCTGAGCTTATGAGAGAAAGAAATACATGCAATGAGCAGTGTCAGGCAAAATAGATCTAATACAATATTCATCCATGGCATCTTTAGACCAGCCTGCTCAATCTCGCAGTCTGATCTGGAGATACCCTGACCGCTATAAGAACACAAAACCGTACATGTTTAATTGCGGCCAGCATATCTCCTACCCAGACTGCGCGATTGCGCAGACTGATCTCGAGCTATGCTTACCAAATATGGCATAAGACTCATTTTCGCATGACTAGGCTCTTATATCATGAACCTTCAATGTCACCTATATGCAAGCTCCCCCATGCAGCTCCCCATGGCCTAGTGACAACTCTTGGTTCATACTCAATCAACCAGGTCTCCAAGTTACAATCATTACTCAGTTTACAGAGCATACCAACACCCACTTGCATGTTTGTGCCCCTAGGCCCCGACCACCCTGCCTACATGCATGCTACTATGAGACTCACTTTGTCAGTTGCATCCTCTCCTCGTTGCCGCTGGCGTAGCCGTTGTAAGGCGCTGTTGTAACACTACAACACAGTGAATGCATATTAGTTGCGTTCTGAGAAAACTGGGCATAATGCATGTGCGTAAAGTGACGACACTTTCTGCTTTTATGACATTTTTTGTTTACTGGAAGTCTCTTTTTAGCAAAAATCCAGTTTAGGCGGAAAGTGTCGTCCCTGATTAGCCTGTGCAGACTGCACAGGCTAATCTGTGACAACACTTTATGCACATGCATTATGCCCAGTTTTCTCAGAATAAGAATGCATATTATAACTACTTGTCCCCAGTAGTAAACAAAACACACACAAATCTACAGATGACCAAGTATTTCACTGTTTAAAACCCCAAGAATGTTTGAGGTGCCATTTTTATCTTAATTATTTTGATACAATATCTTATTGATCAAAGTTCACTATTATGAATTATTGCAATTAAGAATCTGTAAATGTGGTTCCATTATTGGTTCTCAAGAGCATATTTTGATAGTTGCTTCACGAATGTCAATTGTATTGATGTAGTTTTCGCACCTCAGGTGTTGTATTGTCACCTTCACTAAAGTTGACCTACATGAGGAAATAGGGTTGATAATGGTTTGATTTACATGTTCACATCATGTGTTTTGTGCTTTTATATTTAACACAAAAATATCATTATTGCTTTGTCATAACTTTAAAAATTCACTCATTAAATTTTGTAATGTTAAAAGCTTTTATTTTCATTAACTTTGCAGTTATTACAACATCAATATTGAATTATTAAATTCTATAAATGGTTTAATCAAATAATCCTGTTTTGAACTATTTGTTCGGTCTGGATGAATTTGAAATACTAAAATCAGACTAAATGTTACAACTTTTACAGCACGTATTCACACACAGCAGGACTTTATTTTGGCAAATTTTATAGCTGTTACTTGGTCATATTGCCAATGGCAAAAAGTATTTATTTATGTTCCAAATCTAGTTTCAAAATTTATTGCTTGACTTTCAGATGTTTGGAAATAGAAGTTTGAAGTTGTAATATCTATTGCACTGATATCTTTATGTTTAGTATTTCCTATTTTATGTAAGTTTAATAAATAATTAGTAAAAAAATAAATATGTATCATGCAATAATACCTTTTCCAAATTTAAAGTAAATTGATGTTAAAATTCCCTTTTTCACGGATATAGTTCATATTGCCAAAATGGTGGAAAAAAAGCCCTGGACTATTGAAAGCAAATGCCTCTCCTTATGAAGTGAGCGTATCATATGCATTGTCACAATTATGTTAAAAATTACAACGATCTAACACTGACTAACAAAATACTTAAATATGGGGATTGTGAAATTTGATGAACCCTTTACATAAAGTCAGAAATGAACACATACATTTAAAGAAATGTTCTCAAGTCTGTAAAAGAACATTTGTATCACTAAAGCAGATTCAGTCATAAACAGTAAATGTATATGAGACAAGCTTTGGGTAAATGGCTTTTAATGCATGTGCCTAAAGTGTCATCCCAGATTAGTAGTCCCCACAAGCTAATCAGGGACAACCCTATCCGGCTTCACTGGATTTTCATTTAGAAGAGACCTCCTTTAAAAAGAAAATGCCTTAAAAGCGGAAAGTGTTGTCCCTTATTAGCCTGTGCAGACTGCACAGGCTTATCTGGGATGACACTTTACACACATGCATATAGCATCATTTTCCCATGGCAAGGCTTATAGTAATTCTGACACAAAGATCAGGATAATTATGTAACAAAGAAACCATTGATAATCTTTAGAGCAACCTGTACATTTCTCACCAGTAAGCAACTCTCATGCATAAACCAATAAACGTTTTATTAAATACCCACCAACAAAAAACTACTTATAAAGATGTGTATCGAAAGGGGAAAACAAACACACGTTTAAACTTCCCCAACAAAAACAAAAGTAAGAACAGACAGGAACGGAAGAACCAATACTACTGACCAGCCCGGGGTATGTCAGATTGGCCCGATCTGTACCTACGTTCAGCAGTCTTGATAACTATACTTTGTCAATCATGCAAGGTATTAAACAATCAAATAGCATTTAATATAAATACATAGGTTGCTATGAACGGGAGATGGAACATGACAAAAGGCCATGTAACCTACAACTTACCTTCTTCCCAGCAACTGAGTTCTTCTACAGAATATAGCAATACAATATTGACTTTGGCCCACACCTTGTATAGTATGCTGTTCTGCACATAGCAGTTGGTCTTCCATGTTTATAGTGATTAGTCCACACATTTGAAAGTGATTTGTCTGCCCAGTTTATAGTGATTTGTCTGCACTGCACTGTTTATAGTGATTAGTCTGCACAGTTCATAGTTGTTTGTATGAATAGTTTACAGTGATTTGTCTGCACAGTTTATAGTGATCTGTCTGCACAGTTTATAGTGATTGGTCAACACATCTGATTGTGATTTTTGCACAGTTTATAGCGATTGTTTGCACAGTTTACAGTGATTAGTCTGCACTGTTTATAGTGATTTGTCTGCACAGTTTATAGTGATTTGTCAACACCGTTTATAATGATTTGTCTGCACTGTTTATAGTTATTTGTCTGCACAGTTCATAGTGATTTGTCTGCACAGTTAACAGTGATATGTCTGCACTGTTTATAGTGATATTTCTGCACTGTTTATAGTGATTTGTATGCACAGGTTATAGTGATTTGTCTGGACTGCTAATATTGATTTGTCTAGACTGCTAATATTAATGTGTCTGCACAGTGTATAGTGATTTGTCTGCACAGTTTATTGTGTTTTGTCTGCATTGTTCAGAATAATCTGTCTGCACTGTATATAGTGATTTGTCTGCACAGTTTAAAGTGATTTGTCTGGACTGCTAATATTGATTTGTCTGGACTGCTAATATTGATTTGTCTGCACAGTTTATAGTGATTTGTTTGCACTGTTTATAGTGATTTGTCTGCACAGTTTATAGTGATTTGTCTGCACAGTTTATAGTGATTTGTCTGCACAGTTTATTGTGTTTTGTCTGCATTGTTCATAATAATCTGTCTGCACTGTATATATTGATTTGTCTGCACTGGTTATAGTGATTTGTCTACACTGTTTATAATGATTTGTGAATATAGGCCCAGCAGATGTCTGTTGTATCTATCTACATGTATACATAGCAAATGCTGAGAATGGAACTATTACAACTTTTACAGAAATGTTACATACAAGCACAAGAAAGCACATACAATAATTTCCTGTTCAAACCTTGATTCTATGTGAGACACTTACTCATCAAAGGCCCTCTCCTTCTCATATGGGCTGCGCCTCTTGTACAGGTTTGCCAACAGGGCGGCGCAGATGAATGTGGGGATGTAGAAGAACAGTGACCAGCCCAGACCAAACCAGATGAGATTCTGAAACAATGCAAACACATACACTACTACTACATTCCTAGCAATAGAACATCAGTTCCTGTGATCACTCCACTGGCTTACCACAAAAGCCAAATAATCCTAATTTTGAAAAAGTAACATCTTTGTGAATATATTTCAAAATCCAATCAGTGGTTTCAGTTATAAAGGTTTGCTTAACTTTTAAAAATAGCAATTTAAAGAAAAAGCCCCAAGGGACCAGAACCATTTGTGAAGAGATGTACCCAAGGAACATTTCTGTAAAATTCTTAAGACAGCAGTAAAGGGTCCTGCCCCTTGAATATTATTTTTATCAAATGAGTGCAAGATTTTAGCATTTTTTGGTAAAGAACCACTGAAAGAATATTTTTTGTGAAATGACCCGAAAATCAAATTAGTGGTTTGTTAAAGGATGATTTTCACAGTTTTCAATAAAGCAATTTTAGGAAAAAATGGCCTGTCTGGTGGCAGCTAGATTTGGCTACTGAAGGCTTTGGTAGTGACAAAAAACAAAAGCAGGAACTTTATTAAAAGACTATCCAGAGAACATTTAACTTAAAAAAAAATATTATCAAAATTGGTATGCCTGTGTAAGTGGAAGGGTTGAATAAAGAAAGTTTTGACTATCCATGAATGCACAAATGGATGTACAGCAAACAAATGGCTAATGCTTGTTGGCTTTTTGCAATTTGTTCTACGAAGGTTAATTATAAGATCAGATGACAATGTATCTTTAGTTAAAATATCAACAATTCTGTACATTGCTACTCCAACTCAAATAATTAAATGTCAAATTGATAAATTATTTGTGCAGGTACATACAAATGGGTCGAGTGTTGTCACACAGGCTGCATCCACCACACCTTGTGCAGCGTCATACAGAGGACGACACAATCCCAGCTCGTCTGTCACCTGGGGAACACTCACGTACATCAAAACCAACTAACAGAAAAACTTACAAATATATATAATCATCATATAAACAGAATTCACGACCTTATACAAATAAATTGTCAGGCAGTCAACCATTACACATGGATGTAAAAAATGCAAACAATACATTACTGGTACTATGTTCGACTGATTGCCACTTTAACATTATAAGCATGTTTGAAATCTGACTATTTTCATTTCAAATGTGTCAAAAGACCCTCCTAGTTGTAAAATAATTCAATAATATAGAGGTAAACATTTGTTATAAGAAAGCTCTTACATAATGTTTGGTTCCCTCAACAGTTTTATTGATCAGCTCGATGATGGATTTCGTGGCCTTTTTCATATTCTAACCAAAGAAAAAACGTTATAAATTTGAGCCTTGCTCTGTGAAAAGGGGGTTTAATGTATGTGTGAAAAGTGTCATCCCAGATTAGCCTGTGCAGTCCGCACAGGCTAAACAGAGATGACACTTTCAGCCTAAACTGGATTTTCTACAGGAACAGTCTTCCTTTAAACCAAAAACAAAATTAAAGCGGATAGTGATGTCCCTGGTTAGCCTGTGTGGACTGCACAGGCTAATCTGGGAAGATACTTTACGCGCATTCATTAGAAACCCTTTTCACAGGGCGCAGCCCATATGTTTATTGAACACATGGTAAACAATAAAACTAAAACCAACAATGAGACTTAATAAAAACATATAATGTTATATAAATAATGTATCAATTATTATTTATCACGCAATTATATAAAAATTTACTACGTTAAGAAAACAGATAGAAGCAGTAAACTTAAGTACATCACCAATCTATTTATCAATACATTTACATTCAAACGATTGACAAGTCATATATGTTTACTGGAATATAAAATCTCCAACTTCTCCAGAATATATTATTATATAAACAAGAAAACAAGTGGCTTTATCTATAATTTACCACTAAGGAAACATTCTTGATGTAATTTTATGTGTTACATGATCTTACACACCTCATTCACAATGTGTGTCTTATTGGCATTGAAGTTGTCCTGTGAAGCCTGAATGCCCTCTATTAAGGCCTGAATAGAGTGCTGAAAGGAAAAGAATGCAAAATGATAATCTTATACATCTGTATTAAATACAATATATTATTTTTAATATTCTTTATTTATTATAATGCATTGTCTTATCGTTTTGAAAGAAAATATTAACACTCACTATTAAATAAAAGCTCTTCATGACAAAGAAATAAATGCCCTCAATTATAACTAGAGCTGTCCCTGTCATGTCTGAAATACCCCCCGCATGAAACTTTGTCAGAGGGCAGTGCAGCTTAAAGAGCTGCTGATTTTCCCTACTTATGAAGTTTCATCTTGAAACCTCATATGAAAGTCAAGTTATGCCCCGGACAATATTTCAGCATGAACATTCACTTGGGCACTAACAGTGAAATTATGAAAGCAGGAGTTATGGTCCCACATGCACTGCACTTCCCTTATCAAGACCTACGTATATGTTCAGTTTGAAGTTGATACTTCAAGAATTTTTGGAGAAATGCTCTGACAAAATATAAGTGAATAAATATAAAAATATTACATACAAAAGTTACAAAGGGCAATAACTCTAAAAATATGGGATCAATGGTAAGTTGTCGAAGTTTAAAAAGGGGCATAACTTTTATTATTTTCAACATAGGAAGAAAAAATCGCACATGCACAACTTCATATCATGAGGAACTATGTCTGCCTCCTGAAATGTTTTGGTCTACAGACAGACGGACGGACGGACGGACGGACGGACGGACGGACGGACGGACGGACAGACAGACAGACAGACAGACAGACAGACAGACAGACAGACAGACAGACAGACAGACAGACAGACAGACGGACAGACGACAGACAGACGACAGACAGACGACAGACAGACGACAGACAGACAGACAGACAGACAGACAGACAGACAGACAGACAGACAGACAGACAGACAGAGAGACAGACGTCCATGGCGATTAAGTATACCCCTCTTTACTACATATCACAGGGTATAAAATATTTGACTGAAAGTATATGGGGCAGTTGTTTTTGTATCATATTTTTTCTGTGTTTGCACAACACTGTACTGGTTTAGAAAGACAAGGTATAACAGGCTTACAGAGATTGAGTTCGAGCCTATGTTGTCAGCCTCAATCTTGTCCATGGCATCCTTTAGCTTTTTCTGCAAACAGAAACATCCAAAAACGATGATATTAGTAAAACTAATGGCTTAAATCCTAATCCGCATTATTAAGCAATGAAAATGCAATGCAAAGAGCAGAAATATGAAAATGTCTTAAAATCACTAGAATTACAGGACACAATCTGACACCAACTTCTACATAAAATCTTACACTGTGCCGACAAATAATAAGACACAAGACCAATTTGGATCTGATCTTAATTAATGAACTTGACAATTGTTACTAATGTGACATTTATCCCAGCACACTTTACCAGCTATGTTGGAGCAAAATTAACTCAGGAATATGTGGATCACTGGTACCAACTGACAAACCGACAACACAGTGACTTAGATATACCATCTCTGTACCTTTAAAATAATCTTTGTTTCTAAAGAATAAAAAGCAATACCTTTTCTTGTTCTAACTGTATCAATTCCTTGTTCTTCAGACTTTCTAATTCATCAGCCGTGTGATTCAATTTTTGCTGTTCTGTCTAAAACAAAAATAGTGCAGTTTTACAATCAACAATGTTATAATTTTCTTAATAGATTATAATTGACAATAATACTCTGACAACCCATGCGAAAGGTGTCAGAATGCGGACAAATCCGATAAAATTTGACGAGGTCCGATTATATTTCCGTGTCCAACAAAAAAACAATATGTAAAACTCTGATAAAAAATAAACACGAAACTAGAAATATGTAAAAAAAAATACGGACTAATTTTTGTTTATTTAACTTCCATAGATTATTTAACTGGTGACGTAACAAACTCCAAGCGCGATTCTTAGAACCAGTTGGTATTGCAACTTGGTTCGTGATTAGGCGACACATCATTGAGTAGTTGAAATCAATTTTACTGGTTTCAGGTTTGTGATGATTGAAAATTGAAAGCGGGGAACCACAAGACCGTTGCCTGTCCCGTGTCAAAATTTGATAAACATTGTGAACGTCATAATAATAAAAATAAACTGTACAAAAGGTATTTTCTATTCTTTGGGTAAAGAAGAACGAGGTCCGATAAAATTTGGTGAGGTCCGACAAATTTTGAAAGTTATCGGACCTCGTGTCCGACAAGAATTTTTCGTCTTTCGTATGGGTTGTACTGATAACATAAACATGCATATTGATAAAACCGTAAAATTGTGTATCCAACAACAGGGAACTGGCAAGCTCAAATGAAACCCTTAAACCTAATTTAAATTTGTTCCCCTAAGGAGTGGCTTATTTTTAATTAACAGTATTCATTTTCAATAATCTTTGTAAAGGACAACTACATGTATTCAATGAAACAAGGACAATGCAATGTCAAAGAAGAAGTGGTTGGAACTTTAACTATTGATGTCAATATGAAGTGATCATAAATGACTTCATTCAAAAGGCTACACAGTTAAAAGTCCATTGCCAGCTTATTGAAAAAAAACTTTTTTTTTTTTTATTTAAAGTAACAGTGACCTTGACCTTATATGCTCCAAGTACAATCCTAAGCTATGTTTTCCTGCAAGCTTGCTATATCCAAAGTTTCATCAAGGTTGATCAATGCAATGCATTTATACACCCATGAAGTTTCAAGTTGAAATCTTATATAGTGTCTGAGATCTAGCCCTGAAAAGTTTGTGCCAGACTGACAACGCCAAAACTATATCCCTTCTGCCTTTGGCGCGGGATAATAATATAATTTATTGCTATAGCCACTCTTTATGAGGTGAGTTGAGGTATCAACAGACTAAAATATAATGAACACTCATTTAAAATCAATAAACAAATTAATGGGGTTATTTAAACATGGTCAGAATGTGTCATGCATGTCTAACTTCATCAGGGTGATAATAAATACTGAATAAATATTTGAATATGTCTGTATGCATGACTATCACCAGGACAAACTTTGACTTTAAATCTTAAATATGTCATTGGTTTTAGACCTTGGGACTTGATTTTTGCATGTACCATACCATTAATAAATGCTTATAATTGTTCCAACGATTTAGTTTTCATGTCAAAACTAAGGCATTTAAATATTTCCATCATATTATTTTGTTCATTAAATAAACATCTTTTTTGCACATTATAACTCATGACTTGCACTGTTGGTAACATTTATATAAATTAGTAGTCATACCATTGTAGTAGTGATATTATCACCTTAAAATATCAGTATAACATTGGAAAAGGGTCTACAATGTTTGTGATAATAATAATAGGTAGTTAAAATGACAAAGCATGACATCATTAATATACAAGACAAATGTGCACAAAACCATTGTTTTTAAATAATATGGCTAGACTGACATACAGTGAACCTGGTAGGGGACTAAATCCAAACTGGATCTTGAATCTTCTAAAAGACCAATATTTGAAATGAACATTTTCAACTAGAACTAGAAATGGCGCGGCAGAGGCCGACGCGTATCCCCACACCGAATGTTTGACCTGGGTGTTGCCCCAGGGTTGGTAATGGGGCCATGCATAGTCGAGATTGACCGTATTGTCATAAGAGAAGTTCAGTATCAATTAGAAGTGAATTGGTGTAGAAATGAAGAAATTATAGTAAAGGCAATTTTGGGTGGGTGTGACCTTTGTGGGCAGGGCGCCTCAGGGTTGGTAATGGGGCAATGCAAAGTTGAGATTGACCG
>VMBQ01002909.1:19793-37943 GCA_007657795.1 Dreissena rostriformis | reverse complement strand
CAATGGAATGGAAAGTCATCATGCAAGGGAATACTGAAAACACAAATCCTTTCATCCTTGCCAAATGAATTATCAGATGGCTTATATTTTATTTAATTTTAAATTTATAATTGCAACCAATTAAACAACCTACTTAAATGCCTCAGACCAATACAAATTCAAGGGGAGATAATTCTGGACTTTTTACTCTGATGTAACCCATTTTCAATAGAGTTTGAGTCCTCATTAATATAAAGAGACTGAACAAGTTTGAAAAGAATTGGATGAAAACTGTGGAGTTTATCGCGTAAACAAGAAAAAGTCTAATGCAGGCACAGACGGACGGACGATGGTTCCTTTTCCCTTATTACTTTTCAAATCATCTCAACTTTCAATAGATATCAAGCCCTTGATAATATAAACAATCTGTGCAGGTTTCAATTAAAAATTGCAACCAATTAAACAACCTACTTAAATGCCTCAGACCAATACAAATTCAAGGGGAGATAATTCTGGACTTTTTACTCCGATGTAACCAATTTTCAATAGGGTTCGAGTCCTCATTAATATAAAGACACTAAACAAGATTGAAAAGAATCGGATGAAAACTGTGGAGTTTATCGCGTTAACAAGAAAAGTCTAACGCACGCACGGACGCACGCACGCACGGACGGACAGACGACGGAAACCACGCCATGACATAAGCTCTTCCGGCCTTCGGCCAGTAGAGCTAAAAATTTCTTCTTAAATATTGTTCCTGAGTGATGACATGGTGACTTACGTGCAGAGCAGGTTGGCGGCGGAGCCCCTGTTACAGCAGTTAGCCCTGTCTCCGGGCCTCTCCCCACACAGACCAAACAGCAGACCCAGGTAGACAAAGGCAACTACCAGCAGCACAGCACAGCCCAGGCCAATACACACATACCAGCTGAAACACAGTCATATCATGACCGAGCATGGACAGGGCACATATAAATCTATACGAAGCTCTGAACTTGGTACAATTGATAGAGGTTCAAACAAAAAAAATGCTAATACACCAGAATTAGAAATATCCGGCTAAAGTGTCAAAGGTCCTCAGGTGCTCACCTAAGACCCAAAGGAACTAAACTGTTCTGTGCAGGTTGTGTTCTTAATATATAATTACAACACATGTTGTGAGCAAGTTTGATGAAGATACAAGGAAAACATGAGGGCAAAATGCTCTAGGTCGCTCACCTGAGACCAGAAGGTACAGAGCTGCTTTTTGTGTAATAAATGTGGGTTCTGACTTTGCTTCTTACCCAGAGCCAGTTTAAAACTTGGCTTAGATGCCTTTGAACAAAATTTACATTCTGAACATGTTTCATGCTGAATGGGCAAAAGGTGTGACTATTAGTGTGTATCTTGATGTTTTACGGAAGACGTGTAAGGAAAACTGCCCAACACCATACCATGGTGGCCAGGTATTTCAATAGCCTGAAACCATTTTTTAACTCAGCAAAAAATATCATTGGAAAAAATCCAATATTTGACCAGATGACATTGTTTTTGAACACACAGGACCCAGATTCGAATTTGGTTAACTTGACCTTGATATTGTCAAGATAAACACTCAGACCAAGTTTCAAAAGGAATAAGTCATTAATGTGGCCTCTAGAGTGGTAACAAGTTTTATTTTATAGAATCTGACCTGGTGACCTAGTTTTTTAATTCATGTGACCCAGATTTGAACTCTCCTTATAAAATGTCAAGATTTCAAAACGAAGCTTTATTAAGATTGAGTCTTAAATGTGGCCTCTAGATTGGTACCTATGTTTTTCTGTGACCTAGTTTTTGTACGCATATTACCTGTTCTATATATTGTCTAAATAAATATTCTGACCAAGTTTCATGAAGATTGGATGAACAAGAGATGTGTTTGTCAGAAACACAATGCCCCTACTGCACCGCTTTGATTTTTTTTTTTTTTTTTTTACCTTTGACCTTGAAGTATGACCTTGACCTTTCACCACTCAAAATGTAAAGCTCAAAGAGATACACATGCATGCCAAATATCAAGTTGCTATGATCAATATTGTTAAAGTTATGACCATTTTTCGAAACCTAAACGCAAGTGTGACGGAATTTCAGAAGGACAGACAGACGGACAGTGCGATCACTATATGCCACCCTACCGGGGGCATAAAAATGAGGTCTCTATCATGGTAACAAGGTTATGTATAAGATTTGACATGGTGACCTAATTTTTGGACACACTTGACCCAGATTCAAACTTCAACTAGATATTGTTTAAATATACATTCTACCAAATTTCATCAAGATTGAGTCATTAATGTGGCCTCACGAGTGGTTACAAGTTTTTCTAACATTTGAACTGGTGACCTTATTCTTGGGCGCATATAACACAGCTAAAACTTCAGCCCAGATTCTGTCTAAATAAACATTCTGATAAATTTCCATCAATAATAAGTCATTTATGTTGCCTGTAGAGTGGTAACAAGCTTTTTAAGATTTGACCTAGTTTTTGGATGCACATAACCTAGATTCAATCTCGGCCTAGATATTATCCACATTAACATTCTGTCCAAGTTTCAACAAGATTGGATGAAAAATGTGGCCTCTAGAGTGTTAATGAGTGTTAATGAGCTTAAAGTTGATGACGCCCACGACTCACCCCGCATGACAATGGACACAGTGATCACAATAGCTCACCTTGGGTTCTTGTGCTCAGGTAACTGACTAATCTGAGATGTATCCTAATAAATAAGTAGTTTTATCACATGCTATACCTTGTTTTCAATGTAATACAGACATTACGTATTTTTGTATATTACACATGTGTAATACAACATTTTTAAGCATTTTCATTGGCTACAGAATCAATAACTAAACAATTGCATGGCTTTCTTTTGGTGAAATGACGTCGTCAACATGAAATGACGTCACGATAGTAAAAAACTTTTAGATCTATCAGCATTTGTTTGGTCAATTAAGATGTATTTTATTTAGTTTAAAAGCATGTGATAAAAAACATCTGACACTCGTTGTCATATCATACCATATTTTATAAAACTCGTCCATGAAATTCGTTAGTAAGCTCGCCAAAGGCTCGCTTACTAGCAAAATTCCTGAACTCGTTTAATAAAATATGGTATGATATGACAACTCATGTCAGATCCTATATATACAAATGTTTTTGTGGACACATTGAAAGCCAGTCCTATCCTAAAATAAATTTCAAAACGAAAATCTAATCTAAAATTATCAGTTTGAAGGCAAGATTTTCCAAAGGAAAGCTTTGTGATAACTTACCCTGAATTCAGTTGCAATACTTACATGATATCACCAACAAGTTTCGTAGTTTTTTTCATGTCGTTTATAGTTTTTTGTGCGTCCGACAGTGGGGTACTCTAAAGCAAATGATTAAATATATGCTATTATAACAAACATCTAAATAAATAAGACCTTTAAAACAAAAAAAGAAAATTAAATGAATTTTTGACTGGTATGCAATTATAAAATAAGTGATATTATTTTCAACCATTTAAAATAACAAAACATGTTCATATGACATGAATGACCCCACATTCTTCTTTTGTCTTAAAACTCCACTAGTGATAATAGTGGCAAAATTTGACTATTAACCTCCAAGTGTGACCTTGATCTTTGAGGCAGAGAGACAGATAATACACATGACATGCCATCTCCTCTTGGTGGTCATTTGCAGATTTTTATTTTAAAATTGGATGATGAATGACAAATTTACAGTCCGGAAAGCTGTTTTAATGGCCTCTGGCAGACATGTTTTTATAATTTATCATAAATATTTATAAATTCAACCCATATATCAGAACAACTCATTTTTTTAGCATGTCTCATGATAAATGTGAACTCTAGTGTTCAAATGGTTTAACTAAAGCAACACATAAAACTGCCCTGCCTTATGTCCGCCATGTTATTCAATGAACAGGACCCATATCTCACTTGTTGCAAAAATCACTACAAACCTTATTTTTGACCCCACATGACCCAGTTTCAAACTTATCTGAGATATGATTGGGACAAATTATTGTTCCCACCAAGTCCCCACCAAGTTAAAATGTTACATACCAAATACTTAATCTTTGGGACTTTTAGTTTCAGAGGAAAAGATTTTTCAAGTTATTTTGCAATATAACTATTTTAATCTGTATGGCCACGTGAGTGTGGCCAGTTTTTGACAAAAGGTAATAATTTAATGAAACTAAATAGGGCGGCCAGTACACAATGTGACATACTAAATATGAAACATCTGCATGTTGCAGTTTTAGAACTGTATATTTTTTCTAATATATTTCTTGGCAACAATAATAATCATTAATGTTATAGAAATTCTAGGTTGAAAAAGGGGCATAACTTTAGATTTTTTTAATATGCGACAAAAAAAGTGTAGAAGCCAAGTATGGACAAGTGTATGTCTCTGACACCAGACAGACAGACTTCCATTGTGATAGTAGTATAGTTACAGTTACTCCGTAACAGGTTCGTAACTGGGGTACAAATATAGTTTCAAAATTGGCTATGGTAAGCATTTTTTTAATATAAGGAACAAAACCTAGCCTAATTCATGAGATCATTTCAACAAAGGAAATAAATGTTTGTCTTTCAATGAAATTCTCAAAGTCCTTCTTGAGAAACTAGCTTACCTTAATGGCTTATACCTAGCTTGTGTGCCGACACAAATTGCATTCGGAAAATAGTTGAACAAGTGATGTGTTTGTGAAACACTTTGTCCCCTTTTGAGCGATTTTGACCCACATATTTCACCTTTGACCTTGAAGGATGACCTTGACCTTTCACCACTCAAAATGTGCAGCTCCATGAGGTACACATGCATGCCAAATATCAAGTTGCTATCTTAAATATTGCAAAAGTTATGGCCAATGTTAAAGTTTGTGCAAACCAACAAACAAACCAACAAACAAACCAACAAACAAACCAACAAACGAACAGGGCAAAAACAATATGTCCCCCGGTATAGACTGGGGGACATAAAAAGGGGCATATTTTGTGTAATGTTTAACATGGGACAATAAAAAACGCACATGCACAACTTCATATCAATCTCAGCAAGTTTGAATGTTTGAAAAGTGTACGAGACCTTCAGACAAATTTATGTCTTAGGACAGACAGGAGGCACAACAAACAGACGAATGGATAGACTTCCAAAGAGAATCCAGCATTCCACTTTTACTACATATTGGGNGGGGGGGGGGGGGGTATAATGAATTGTTACTTACAAGATCAACTTTATCACTTATTGTCTTCACCTCTTTTGTAAATGTGCTAATAATGTTTTTCAACTGGGTAGATGAATCTATAATTATAAACAAAAATAAAAGTCATAATACACCTGAACATTACAAACTAATATATTCATTGAATAGCTGAAAATTTTGTCCAACTGATAAGAAATAAAATGCACAAAATAAAAAAAACAAATAACGTATTCAAAAATGTCTTCCATTATTGGCACAAATAATGTTGTGGACAACAGCATTGTTTATGTATCTCTCCAACAGGACATGCATGAATATATATTTAAGTACCGTTGTGATGAATATATTAATTTAAGTAATGGTATTGAGATAAATCTATCAAATTGTATCACATATAATGCACAGTTAAGGTAATATTAAAATTTGAAAACAAATTATATAAAGGAAACATAGCAAGAAAATAATTGTTGAGTTCATCAGTATCAGTTTATGCTGGCACGCTGCAACCGTTTTTACACATTCAACTACTTTAGTGTTCTATTTATATTTAAAAGTACCGACCATTTATATAGCCTTGTGTTTTGTTGAGTACATCAGAGCTGACAGTGTCAAACTGCTTTGCTGACTGAAAATATTGTATAACAACAACAACATTTTAGTGAAGAAATTGTTATTCAATGTTATACCGGAGAGAAATTGAATAAACAACTTTAATACCATAACTGACAGTGATTCACATCTCCAAACAATTATGGATTTGACACATGTGTAGAGCCTTGACAATCAGTACTGCTGTTTGACTTGACACATATGTAGAGCCTTGACAATCAGTGCTGCTGTTTGACTTGACACATATGTAGAGCCTTGACAATCAGTACTGCTGTTTGACTTTTTATCTCCCGATATAACCTTAATGGTAGCAATATGATTTTGTGCGCAATTCACAGTCTAATGTAAGTAAACATGTGTACAAAGTTTTTTCAAAAATCTTCAATGCGTTGGCAATTTAACAAGAGATGTGTTTTTCAGAAACACAATGCCCCTTACTGCACCGCTTTGAAATAAAATTTCCATATTTTGACTTAAAGTTCCATATTTTGACCTTAAAGTTCCATATTTTGACCTTAAAGTTTTGGGACAGACAGACAGAATGACAGACAGGCCAAAAACAATATACCCCCTCTTCTTCGAAGAAGGGGGCATAAAAATGAAGAGTTTCAATACAGATAGACTTCGAGGGATAGTGTGATACCTAAAAAGCCCCCTACTTAATAGCTTAATGTAGTTGGAATTAGGGCAGACATCAAATGCAGACAACGATTTAATATTGACACAAATGAGTCTTGATTTACTTGAACATAACCAAACTGTTTTTTATGATGATTATAAACATGAATTATGGACAGATATTCGTCAAGCCAGAAAGTTATTGCATATACTTGTTGGGTAAAGGTATATGCAAGGTACGTCTGATATTGCAACATATTTTTGCAACTATCAGTATTACTTAATCTGTTCATTTAAACTTTATTCATAATGACAGACATGGATGGTTTTTAGTTCCAATAGGCCATAAAGTGGATGATTTTAGTGCATATATGTTGAGTCTGGTGACAACTTCTTTTGAGTCAATTAACCCATGTGTTGTGTTCTGAGAAAACTGGGCATAATGCTTGTGTGTAAATTGTCATCCCAGATTGGCCTGTGCAGTCCGCACAGGCTAATCAGGGACGACAATTTCCGCTTTTATGGAATTTTTCGTTTAAATGATGTCTCTGCTAAGCGAAAATCCAGTTTAGGCGGAAGGTGTCGTCCCTGATTAGCCTGTGTGGACTGCACAGGCTAATCTGGGATGACACTTTAAGCACATGCATTTTGTCCAGTTTTCTCAGAACACGACACATGTGTGTACCTTGCAATGTTACATAACAACTCTATGTTGACTCATTTTCTAACTGCATTATTACTACTGCCATTTTATACTGAATGTTAAATTCACCCTGTCTAAAGTGGTAGGAATTACATGTATGAACAAGGATGTCATGTCTTTTTCAATTGTTTTCGAATATAGATACCTGTAAATTGTAACTCTATAACCAATTAAAAGCTTAATTTAATGCTTAATACACATGAAAACAAACACTTCTCAATTAAGTTTTTCTTGTGATTTTATTCCCCCAAAATGAGAATATCAAGACACAAAATGACCAAATTTCCTTGGGGCGCTTTCCAAAAAATGTGGGACAAAAGCTCTGGATTAAGTGGTTCAACATGTAACTTTTGTATCTGTGTTATCTGGCAAAAACATATGTTTTCCCTTTGTCAATAAAGTATTAATCCTGAACAACAAAAAGTGAACTAAAATAAATACCTCATTAACAAATGCTGTGATATTCTGAGCGTTATTTACTTTATCAAGCTCTGTTGAGATGCTCGTCAGCTGAAATATTAAGAAACCATTATGATTTTTTTGGCATTGAAATAACATATCTATATCTAAATGATGACATTTTCCTGGGTCATTTGTTTTAAGCAAGGTTTGTAGAGAACCACAATACAATGTTACAAATCAAATTAAAAACCTTTGGACCTTGTGGGTTCAGCGGAGAAAAGGGGGCATAATGTTTGTAATTGTTAAACGTAGAATGATAAAAATTGTACATGCACAACCTAATATTAACAATATTTGCATGTTTGAATGTTGTACGTTAAAAAGTGTAGAACACCTGCGGACAAATTTATGTCAACAGACAGACTGTAAGACGTCCATGGTGATTAAAGTATTAACCCTGTTACTTTGTAACAGAGAGTATAAATATAGTTTCAAACTATAGTTCTAACTATATAATCTCAAACTATAGTTCTAACTATATAATCTCACTATAGTTTCAAAATTGGCCAAGTGTAAGTGTTCAGGATAAAACCTAACCTGGTCCATGAGGTCATTTTAACATAGGGAATAAATAGTACTTTTTCCATAAAATTCCCAAGGTCATTCTTGAGTACATTGCCTTCTTGTTTCAAAATGTTAAGGTGAAAACTAAAAGGTCCCAAATGTTATATCAAATTTCGCTCTGCTTTGCATAGTTACTTAATAAAAATAATGAGCAGCAAAGTTTAAATTGGCTTACCACAGTGAAATCAGGTTTGAATAATGGAATTTTAATTAAAGACGACAAATTTGCTTTTGCACTAGCCATTGTATCATTTATGGCCTTCTGGAGGGCTGTGAGATTAGCGACTGCTGATTGTATATCTTGAAGATTTTTTTGGGCTGTTTCGGCAGCTGAAACAACAATATACTACATTTCAACATTTGTTCATTCAGGACATTTATTTTTCCATATAGTTTTCCAAGAGCTGAATAAGGCCACAACAAATTGATCACTTGCAATGCATGTGAATAAAGTATCATGTGCAGTTGGCAAAGGCTAACCTGGGAGGAAACATTGAACATAGACTGGATTTCCATAAAGAAGAGACTTCCTTTATAATTCCATAAAAGTCGAAATTGTTATCCCTCATTAACCTGGGACGACACTTAAAGCACATGTATTCTAGAGACTGGCTCAAAACTATTTTTATTGTAACTATCCATATTAAATGGATATCAACAAACTTATCAACAAGTTGCAACTGTGTCCTAGACCTTTAAGCATCAACAAGATTATTTTGCATGAAAAGTCCTTTTGATAAGTTGAAAATATGACAATTTGTGCTTATTTATTTTGAATTGCTATTATTAACAATGAAGTTATGTGCCGGGCAAGAACAAGTTATGGGAGGGACAAGAAAATCTCCCATCACTTTATACATAAACAAGAGATGTGAATGTCAGAAACACAATGCCCCCTATTGCGCCGCTTTGAAATAAAATTTCAATATATCATTTGACAGGTTTAGAGATTATCTCCCTTTTAAAGCTTATTACTTCCCTTGGATTGTATTTTTTGACCTTTGATCTTGAAGGATGACCTTGACCTTGACCTTTCACCACTCAAAATGTGCAGCTCCATGAGATTCACATGCATGCCAAATATCAAGTTGCTATCTTCAATATTGCAAAAGTTATGGCCAACGTTAAAGTTTTCGGACCGACGGACGGAAAGACAGACTGACAGTTCAACTGCTATATGCCACCCTACCGGGGGCATAAAAAGAAATATCCAGTTCAAGTGTCCCCTGTGTCCTTGACCTTTAAGCCCACAACATGATTTTTGTAAATGACAAGTCCATTTAATAAGCGACCATTTGATCCAAATATATTCAAACATTCTATAATGTACAATATCGTTATGGGCATGACATGAAGATCTTCCTCTGTATCCATAATATATCATAATATTGTGTTGTAAGAAGCTAACACATACCCTTTCCGACTTCTTTTGCCTTAGCCAACAGACTAGTAGCATTGATGCTATCTTTGATTTCTTCCACTGTCTTGGTAGCTGCAGCTGCAAAATATATACCAGAGTCAACTGTAACTGGAAAAACAACAACTGGGCCTTAAGGGACGTTTTTACACATTACACCTTTCTAATAAAGGCTTAGCAGTTTCATTGCTTGATATTGATTTTAAAATCATGAAATAACTTTTTTAAACCATAAAAATACTAAACTGACTGAAGCTTTAAAACGTTCACTTGACATTTTGTTAAGTACGCAAAATATAAGAAGTGTTTTGAAAATATATTCTTGTATTCATTTCCTACAACCAATTGTTAATATTTCCTGGAAAAAAAAACAGGAGGCAAGCAGAATTCTTAAGCAACTAGGCTAAGATGTTAAGTTGTCCTATATTTGGTGTTTCTATATTTCAACAGTTGATGATGAAAAAGGAAAAATGACATATAAATGCCACATATTTGTGTCCTGTTAAATTTATTGCAAAACTTGCATTAAATGTGTATTTTGATGATGTTGTTCATCATATCTGTCTACCAGAAGTGCGAGCAACAAGCATTCCTACACCTTGACCACAGTGACCTACTATGCTTCTTAACTTACTTCAAGTACGTGTCACATAGCAAAGACATGATTATGGAAGTGAATACATATTGTAAACAAGATTTGTTTCAGTAGAAAAGCTGCTCTGAGACGACTACCCAATTATTTTTTTAAATAAAAAATCTGTCAAATGAACAACAGAGTAATCGAGATAATTTCCTAGTGAGATGTTGATAGATTTTATATATTCATCTGCATCCAAAATATTAATCTAAAGCTATAAATGTATCACAGACACTATTGCATCTTCAACACATGTTTGGACCAAAGACAAATCTACTTTATATTCTACAATGTAAGAAGAGACGTATGGCCATAATTCTGATTATACTGGTTGCAGCCAAAATGCATTCCTTCATCTATATCTACACATGAAGGTTATTCAGTTGTAAAAGTTTGAATAAAATCAACCAAGACGTTTCAGTAAACTAAATTTTTGGTGGACTGTTTATTTTATTATATAGTGGAAAAACAGACATCTGGCAAGCAGAAAAAGAGGAGATAAGTACACAAATTCCAGGGCTTACATATTCTAAAGCATACAACAAGACAATTAGCCAAAATTGTGCCCATACTGATTGCAGGCAAAATTCCTTCCATCGCCATGATCTACACATTACGGTCACTCAGCTGTGATTTGTGTCACATTCTGAGAAAACTGGGCATAATGCATGTGTGTTAAGTGTTGTCCCAGATAAGCCTGTGCAGTCCGCACAGGCTAATCAGGGACGACACTTTCCGCCTAAACTGGATTTTCGCTAAGAAGAGACAACATTTAAACAAAAAATTCCATAAAAGCGGAAATTGTCCCTGATAAGCCTGTGCGGACTGCACAGGCTAATCTGGGATGACAATTTATGCATAAGCATTATGCCCAGTTTTCCTAGCACGCAACACATTTAAGAAGTGTTGAAAACACAAGCTTTTGAGCGGAAAATTCTGCCTACCATTTTCCTAGCCAAAATTCCTTCCATTACAATCATCTACGCATTTAAGTCATGCAGGTGTGAAACTTTAAGAGATTTACCCAGCCATTTAAGAGGAGTTAAAAATGAAAACTTCAAGAGGTATGTACAGATGCACAGACAGGAAAAAGTGCAAAATCTCCCACTCCAAGAGGGCATAAACTAAAGTTGGACAGGCAAAATCAGAAATGGATGGTTCCATTAAAATATCTACTCCTTCAAGGAAATAAAAATACTGTGGTCACAACACCAATTTGCATAAACGCATCTATATATGACTATAATGTACTTACCTTCAATTAAAGGTAAAACTGTATTGAGACCTTGTTCAACAACCCTCTTCTGTGCTTCTTCAACTATTTCCTGTATTGATATAACAAGTCAAATGTTAACAAAAGCAACGCATTTAGCCCCAAAAATATGGACCTGTCACAAAAGTATGACATAAGATAGAACCAACGAGGGAAAGAAAACACTTTAGTTAATTTAATGTTTAGTGATGAAAATATTATAAATTATTATTTATTTTTAATTTTTACACACTAAACAATGAATCACCATTTTGAGACTGTTTTTTATTAACTTTGCCTAACCGAAACCGCTCTGAACAGGCATGCACTTATGAGAATATTATTTGCCCCCCNCCCCCCCCCCCCTCCCTTAATTGAGAAAATATTTCTTGGTAACCCTCAAATCAAACAAATATCCTCCATATATAATTATAAATATATTCCCTTAAACACGTTAAATATGTGTAACAATTCATTAGATATAGCTTGGAAGAGAATTCAATTAAAAAGGGGCCATAATTCTGTAAACATCTGGTTACATTTTGTTGGTTTGAAGTCAAAGGTGCACTCTGTTGAGTAAGGTCAAGCCAGGCAAATAATAATAATTATATTTTTGAAATCTTCATACAATTTTAAAAGAATTTCAAATTGCAAGCTTTAATATTTTTCTACGATTTTTTTTTTTAAATACCTCAGTAGTGTCATTCACAAATGATTTCACTCCCTCAAGACTGCTGTCCAGTCTGCCCAGCATGCCAGTTTTGTCCTCTGTCAGGGACCGATGGAGCAGCTCTCCCCCCAGGAAAGTGATCACCCCACCCACACTGAAACATACAGCCAAATAAAATCATAACATATATGAGCCTCGTTCTGGTAAAACTGGGCATAATGCATGTGCGTAAAGTGACGTCCCAGATTAGCCTGTGCAGTTTGCACAGGCTAGTCAGGGACGACACTATCCGCCTTAACTGGAGTTTTGCTAAGAAGAGACTTCCTTTTAAAGAAAAATTCCATAAAAGAGGAAGTGTCGTCCTTGATAAGCCTGTGTGGACTGCACAGGCTATTCTGGGATGACACTTAACGCACATGCATTAAGCCCAGTTTTCCCAGAACAAGGCTCATATGAGATATTAAAATCTACAATTAGACCAAAAATAGCTTGTTGCTTGAAAGGAGCTGAGGGACTAGGCCTGTGACATTTTATGTGTTTGTATTTTCTCCATTTAATGTTGTTTTTTTGTTTGTAATTTTGTTTGTCTGGTTTGTAAGGTTTTATAAATTGTTTGCAAATATTTTATTGCTGATATGAAGAATAATCTCTTTTCACCTCAGCTGGATGTACTCAAAAGAACAAGTTGTCTACTCCTATATTAATTGGATGTCAGTTTTCTCCATTAACAAACATAAATTCATAAATGGTGTCTTCACATTGGTTTTGCTGTCCCATTTCAAAGCTTCAAAGAGTAACATTTTGCCTATTTAAGTATGTTATTTTTTCATAAATCTAAATTTTATAAATTGAAGTAGTGAACTGCATCAACAACCCTACATTGAGTATCAATTCAACGAAACACACCCATATCAACTATAAGTGTGCAGAATGTGATATCAATGATAAGATCATGTACATAATGGTAGTGGACAGCAATGCTGTTATCAGTATCAAGATTTCTGACTAACTCAAACCTTCCTGGTTGGAATGTTAAATGGCTGACATAATACACTAATTGCACAAATGTAACCTGCTTTACAAAACATACTTTCACTGTGAAAGAAATGTATAGAGCTTGCATAGTCATTATACTGAGCTTTGTCAAAGCCAAGGTGTGTCTGACGCACATCTTTATAATTATCACAAGGAACAAAGCATTCATTTTTAAATGTTATGGGCTAACAAGTGTAGTGTACTTTATGAGACAAATTTGTGTCTATAATATAAACGTTCTTTTGGCGGGAAATCATTTAGATTGACTAACCTGCAATTATAAAGACAGATATGCAGAAAGACCCACCCAAATGTAGATTCACTTACAGTATCAAAGTGCTAAACACAGCCACTAGGATGATGAGTGTCCAGCGCTTGCAGCTTGCATGGGGCGGGTCTCTCTCCTCCTTGGTGCCACCACACTTGTTACAGCAGCAGTGGCAGCAGCAGTAGATGAGACCCACTATCGGCATGAACACTATGAATATTAGGCCCATGACTATACAGGCAGCAACGCCCCCATATGTCTTGACCACCTGTAATAGAGAAACAATTACATGTACCTTGGTCATTGCAGCATGTATTGATAATGTATGTGCATTAAGTATCTACCTACATTAGCCTATGCAGTTTGCACAGGCTAATCACGGACCACACTTTCTGATTTAGTGCATTTTTGGGCTTTCAGAAAGTCACTTCTACACAAAAATTCACTCTAAGTGAAGTGTTGTCCAACTTGTCCCTGATAAGCCTTTGCAGACATCAAAGGCTAATCTGGCATGATACTTTTCACTCAAACATTAAGCCTGGTTTTCCCATAGTGCGCCTCATATACCTTATTTTATAAAGGCATCATTCCCAACAAAAATATGATTTTGATTGTGGCTTTTAGCTTTTGTATACTGCTGCAAGATCATGCCTTTACTTTTATACACCAGTAAAACTAAGAAACATAATACAAAGGATTTGGTGATATGTGGGAGCTTTATAATGAGCAGTTCATGGGAATTTTGTTGGTTGGTTTTCTGGTATAAATGTTTGTAGGAATACGAGATCCTTTGTTTGACATTATGCATGTATGAATAAATTATCTTTGTTGTCAATATTAATCTGAAGGACATCTCAGAGATAAAGTGAAGAGTGTGGCAGTCTAAACATGAGCATATGAAAGCCCACATGAATAGTGTATCTAGTTATCATTTTGTTTTCCAGCTAATCAGACAGAGATTTTCTACCAAAGTAGATTTAATTCCAAGACTTGTAGTGTATGCACTTTTAGTGTATGCACATCATGATAAGTTGTACAGTGCAAACCAAGCAGATTGACACAACTTGATATGTCAAGTGGGAAATGTCATTATTTACATACCATCAACCAAGTATGGGTTTAGACAAGATTCACTTAGCAAGTAAAAAATACTTTGACAATTATTTTAACAGAGTCTGTTCTAGTCCCCCTGACAAATTTCGTTCATTAGATGTTGATTAGAAACAAATTCTGCATTTATTGATTGATTTCTCAATATTTGTTAAGTGTGGATCGAACTATTATGCACACAACCAAACACTGCAAAATAAGTGTTCTAGCACTTCAAAGATTAGAGTTGAACTACACAAAATAAGTGTTCTAGCACTTCAAAGATTAGATTTGAACTACACAAAATAAGTGTTCTAGCACTTCAAAGATTAGATTTAAACTACACAGAGATCAGGTGCAGCTATTGCCATAGCAATCCCTTTAAACAAAGAGACGAATATCTCATGAGCTAACACTTGACTTGTATGGACAGTGTATTTCAGACATAAAAAAGGTTTGAATTTGCCTATCACACACACTTGCCACATTTTACAAGTAACTGTAAGTAACAGAACAAATTTAAAATTTGATCCACTATTAGTTATATTATAAAATGCTGAATAAATTCCCCAAATGTATTAATTCTTGTTTATTTGAAATTAATAAATTATAACCGTAACATACCGTAACATACGCGAAACATTGAATAATTTATAATAACTTTATTTGTTTTCGTTTAATTTTGCTACAACAGGTGGAGAATTTATAACAAGTATAAAATATTAACATTTTGTTCGTTCACATTGTAGGTGTAAGCTATAGCTTTTTAATTCTAAGGACACTGGTGCACTCCCCTCTATACAACTTTTTTGTTTTTCTCTCTCTTATTTTCTGTAATTGTCATAGTAAAGGAGCTCTACAGTTCTGTGATTAAAATCTGACACTTAAAAAGTGCTCCTATCTGTGAACAAGTCCCTTTTAATATTGGCAAAAAAACAGCCTTTGATTTCGATATTTAGAATATTCAATATTGGTATGCCATGGCAGGCTGTACATGTACCAAAAAGAAGAAAGATGTAGCCCTATGATAATAGGAGGTCATTTTCCTTTATCTTTAGAAATTTTGTCTTATAATTTTGTCTCTCTTTTTAGAGACATAAACATGCAAATTTAGTAATTCTGATCTTCAATTTCTTTGTAGTAGATTTTCAAAGCTGTAACTTCTATAACCAAATTCACATATCACATAATCTATACAGAGTTATTTAGCATAACAGTTTAAAAATCTTTGTCTCGGAAACCACAAGGCTTACCGGATTCGTATGTGATCAGACAGTGATAACGTAAAAAGATTGTTCAAACCATGCCCTTGAGTCAAAATTGGTTACGCCCTGGTGGTCACATGATTTATATAGACGTACATAGTAAATAGCTTCTTCTCTGAAGCTGCAAGGATCATGGTTTTAATATGTATAATCCTCTTCTAAGTTTGTTCAAATCATGTGAAATCAAATCAAATCCTTCCCCTAGGGTCAAAACTGGCCAAGCCTCTGGGGTCGCATATGTATACTTTATAACTTAAATCTTCATCATTGACATTCAACACAATTTCTAGAGTTTTGATATTTGGTATGTAATATTATATAGAAGTCCTGTACAATCTTTGATTAAATCATGCCTCTGAGGTCAAAACTGGTCAACCCCTAGGGGTCAAATTATTTATAAAGATTTGTTTAGTAAATTATTTAAACAAGGATATCAGTAAAACTGATGGATGCTCCCTGATGATGTTTTGTCCGCGCTATGAGAAACTGTAACCAAAGTGTGACCTTGAGAAAATCTATAATTAGCCTCGGTGACCTTGACCTTTACCCCAGTGACCTCAAACCTCATCAAAAGGTAGAGGTCCATGCAAGGTACCTACATGCCAAATATGTAAGATATCAGTAAAATATTGAAGGCGCTATGAGAAACTGTAACAAAAGTGTGATGGAAGGAAGGAAGCAAGGAAGGACAAAGTGGCAACTATATGCTTCCCAAAAATTTTCGGGGAGCATAAAAATCTTCTCCTTTGAAACCGCAAATGTAAGAGTTTGAATACTTGGTGTCAAACATCCAATAGTGGTACTCTACTAAGTTTGTTCGAATTATGCCTCTGGTGTCAAAACTAGCCAAGCCCAAATGGTCACATTATTAACATAGACTTGTTTAGTGAAATAACTTTTAAAATCTTCTCTGAAACCACAAGGCAAAGAGGTGTAATATTTGGCATGTAACATCATAAAGTGGTCCTCTACTAAGTTTCTTCAAATCATGCCCCTAGGGTCCTTATTATCCCTGCCTGGGACCGTGGGGGTGAAATGTCTTATATATATATTGAATTATATACCATTATAAATAACTTTTGAAAATGTCTCTGAAACCAGAAAGCACTGAGCTTTGATATTTGCTATTTGACACCAGATTGTAGTCCTTAAACAGAGATTGGTCAAATTAAGCCCTTGGTTTCGAAAGTGGTCACACCACATTGAACAGGTGAGCAATTAAGGTCATTTCCGCCTCTTAATGTTACTCAAATTATGCGAGTATGATTATTAGAATTTAAGCAATGCCTTCTAAAGTGAATTAATTTTGCGACCGATTGAATTCACTTCTGAAGATCAAGGGAATAACTAAAATGCATGCCATATATGTCGCGAAAAATCACTTATCAAAATAAGAGAATATTTGTAAACTTCTGTATTACTTATTAAAGGTCTAAGGTGCTCACCAGAGAACCCAATGATCAAAATTGTTCTAGAGGATAGTGTTCACAAGGTTTTGCTATAGACATAGAAGGAAAATTTCCCCACGTTTTGAACTTGGCGGAGATATCATTACAACAAATGTTCTGAGCAAGTTTTATGATGATTGATAACAAGAAATATCTTTAAAAAAGATATACGGCGTTGATTGTGGTTGGAGTTGGTGAAAGGTAAACAGTTTAATGAATGAAATCAAAGATAGCATGTGCCTTTTTCTGTGCAGTTCTTAGCTGCATTTCACGCAGTACGGGATGCTACGCCTAGTTTTCGCGGTTTATTTTACATTATTACACATTGCTGATCATATATCTATAGATACAAAAAAAAAGAAGAATAGAAGTGAAATTAAAACATGTTAGTCAACCGGCAACACGCGAAGTATCCGTACATATTTTAAATATTTATTCGCGCGTTCTTCGGACAAACCTGTTTAGTGCAGGGATGTATCTATTATACATCCCTGGTTTAGTGGTTTGTCGGGCATTGCTATTTGATTCGATTATTAACAGTTTCGGGAATCATCTCGCTCATGCTCAATACATTGGTCAATATAGTGGAATAATTCTTGTTAAATAAATCAAAAATAATATTTATCATGGTTTTGTTGAAAACACCTTAAGACTCTATTATTGAGATACCATAATTATATCGGCGAATATCTTCATTTAACATCTGGTCTAAATACAATTCCAGTTCACCTAGTTCACCCGATAGCGTCTATATTATATAACGATCCCTGTACTGGCCGCGAACTCACCCTGATACCTTGCGGCTTTGAATGAAATGCTTAAAGTGAGGTTACGATTCCACTGCTGGAACGACGGCTTGTTTAAAACTTTATACTTTTACATATTTAATGTTCA
>VMBQ01002909.1:5856-18458 GCA_007657795.1 Dreissena rostriformis | reverse complement strand
AACATATATTTTGTTTAAGGATGGGTGCAAATCGGACGGATAAACATACAACTATACAAAGGGCCATTACTCCGTTATTAACAGATGGTGTACAATGCCATTTGGCGTGCATCATCGTCTTATCCATATATATACTCATACCAAGTTTCAATGAAATCCGCCAAAGCACTTCCAAGATATGGCTCCGGACACAAAAGTGCCTATAGTAAAAAAAAAAAATCAAGATATAAAGGGCCATAACTCCGTTATTAACAGATGGTGTACAATGCCATTTGGCGTGCATCATCGTCTTATCTATATATTTACTCATACCAAGTTTCAATGAAATCCGCCAAAGCACTTCCAAGATATGGCTCAGGACACAAAAGTGCCGGACGGACGGACGGACAGCCGGACGGACAACGCCAAAACAATATCCCTCCGCCTCTGGCGGGGGATAACAAGAGGGGCCATGACTACCCTTAAGGGCTCACCAGAGATCACAGACACCAATTGTTGAAGACAATAGCCTAGTTTTTGGACACACATGACCCAAATTCAAAATGGCTTAGACATTGTCCTCATAAACATTCTGTCAAAGTTTCATCAAGATTGTGTCACAAATGGGGCCTTTTGAGTAGTAACAAAGTTTTTCCTAGATTTGAACTCATGACCTAGTTTTTGGCAGCCCATCACACAGTTTCAAGGTTGGCATAGTTATTTTCCATATAAACAATCCGACCAAGTTTCATTTAGATTCAGTCATAATTGAGGCCTCTTGAGTGGTTTTCCTACAATTTGATCTGGTGTGCTAGTTTTTGGACACAAGTGACCCAGATTCAAACTCGGCCTAGAAATTGTTTATATAAACATTCAGACCAAGTTTCATCGACATTGGACAAAAAATGCAGCATCTAGAATGGTTACAAGCTAAAAGTTGACAAAGCACATGGCAAAACAAAGGATATATACATGTAGTGTGATTACACTAGCTCACCTGGAGCACGTTGTGCTCAGGTAAGCTAAAAACTGAACTGAAATAAATGTGTGACCACAAACTTCCAGATAAGGGATAAACAAACTTCTAGACAAGAGATGACCACAATCTTCTAGATATTAGTGATGAACTTACACTTCATATAAGGGATGATCACAAACTTCTATATTAATGATGACGACAAGACGGTGAAATGTAATTTACGTATTACTTACATCCTGCCAATTTTTCTGTACATATGCAAAATCACTACTGTTGACCACTTTAATCAGCTTGTTGACATCTGAAACAAATAAATAAAATCAGACTTAAGATTTTCAGATGTAACATAGGTCCCCAAATGAAAAATCAATAAATGTCTTATAATTATCCTGATTTTTCTGCTGTCTTTTACAAACTTCTAGTATTAAACGTTGGACAGGGATGTGTTCAAAACTGTCAATGGAAAAAGTTCATTAAAGGAATTAAGCACTGGTCACATACATATTGTTCACACAAAATATTTATAATCATTCTGGTATATTTTTTTCATTTAATAATAACCTCAAAATCTGTGTTGTTTACAACTACTTGTATAGCAATATAGTTAGTTACTTTAAACTTCCGTTACTTTAATCTTCCAACTTTTACACCCTGCAGTTCTAGCAGTTCATTGACAAAGGAATTACTTATCCAACCGGAAATCTACCCATGAAAACCCATTTGGATATCATGTGTTTAACAGTTTACCTTAGATTTAAACAAAACATAAATCATGATACACCTTCTTAAGTTTTAAAAATGGAAAATTAACAATAAAAATGTTAGGTGAGGAGAAGTGTAAATGTCAATGTCAAGGTATATAGACTATTTGTCCACAAAACTGTTCAACATTCTGCTTTTTTCCAATTTTCCTAGAAGAAACCATAGATAAATCAGTAACATGTTCACTGGTTTTCTCTCTTACATTACATTTAATCTCTGACATCCAGAAAGACATCTTAAAGGTGTGGAAAAAACGCCCAGGTTACCAATAATAACGAGGGTATCAACATCTGGCCACCACTGACAGGCAACAAGTCAGCAAATGACCATTTAATTAAACAATACTAGAATTTTGTTTGCATAACCACACTGTTGAAGTAAACAGAGCTGAAGCAAGGAACAACCCCATTTAAGTCCAACATTGTCACAATAAAAAATGACGCACTCATCACAATCACAAAAAATCATATTAAGTCAAACACAAATTCTGAGCATCAAAATCCCGAGTGCCTAGTTCTAATTAATATTGCGCTAAAGCATTACCATAAGATTTGTTATACCGTTTGAATATTTCGCCGTATTCCGATAAACTGGTATATCATTGCCCCCCTAATTATATATACACACATATATATGTATACATACCGGTATATATGCAATAATTATACAATGACGACAATACTAAGCAATGGTATTGTATGATATCTATCTTGCAACATCTATAATGTCCCAATATAATTGCAGCTGATGCGGGGTAATATGACGCAGGGCAGCAATGGAAAAGTAACTCTCAACCATTTGATGAAATTTGACTATGGGAACATGCAAAAACAGCTGTCTGAATAACTTCAGAATGTCATTAAGTATTTAATTGATGTAATACTGTAATCAGGGATGGAAACTAACTTTTTACGATTGGTTGCCCGCACGGTCAACCATCTTTAGTATTTTGATTGCCCAGCTAAAGTGTAGCGAGTCCAGAATCATGTACATGTTGTGTCAGGTATATCTTATACTTTCTTACATAAGATAACTAGATAATTAAACAACAACATTGCTGACATGACACACGTTTAATGCATTATGTATAATTATGAGTCTGATTGAATCATTTTCTAGGCCTAAATACATGAATATTATTAAACTGATAATTGATCCATGGTTTTAAAATACTTAATTGCACTACATGTTTTTAAGCTTTAAAAAAGCTAGTTGCCTGGCCGGACTACCTACATTTGAAATTGAGTTGCCCGGGTCAAAATCTAGTTGCCCCGGGCTCACGGGCAACCACTTATTTCCATCCCTGGTAATGCTTGACATGTCCGGTTTTGTTGACAAACAACACAAATTGTAAAGACTAAAAAAGCTTGGTTACGGCAAACAACTCAGGAAGGCCCTTACTGTTCAAACAGTCTTAAAGGAACTTTTTAAAGAACACAGTATATCAGGAAGCAAAAATAAACTAACCGCTTATATACATACTGAAATAAATGTATTTTTAAAGTTATAGTCAGTTATTTTTGTTAAATTTTGTTTTATCAGTGGATCTTTCATACGCAAGAAATTCCGGGCATTTACATGAATTAATGGAGTACACGTGTATTCCAAAACAATAGCAATGATTATTTATGTTAATATAAAACATGTGTTGTGATCAAATATAGATAACTGAAGGATATTGACTAGGGTTTTTTTTAACTTGATCTTTGCCTCTAACGATATTAAAAAGATCCTGGTACAAACACACATACAATAAAGTTGTACTTTAAATTAATTATGCTTTACTAGTTACCAAATTTCATGTATAAAGTATCATTATTGTTGGACAGTGACCGGTAGATCACCGCACAAATTTATATGATACCATGTTTCTTACCTAATTGCCGAGTGTCATCTTAAAATTAGGACCCAACTATACATATTATGGTCATAAAATGGTCATGTGTTCACATAAGTTTATGGTCTATTAATTTATTAGACAAGATTTTGCAGCAAAACGTTGACTGCAAGTCTAACTCTAAGAACACTAACCAAAATTGCATTCATCTTATTAGCGACACTTTACTATAACAAGGGCTGTTTGTAAAACATGCATGCCCCCCATATGGGCTGTCAGTTGTAGTGGCAGCCATTGTGTGNATACAAAATATACAAAAAATCTCATATTCTGATAATATTTTTACTGATCCACTGTATTTCACTAAAAAAATGATGTTTCATTGAACTGATAATTATAGATTTAGGATTACAGACCAGTTGCTTCAGTACTATTGTTCAGAGTTTGCCCTGTTGGCCGCGTATGCATTCTTGAGTTATCATTCAAAAACCATTTTACTATTTCGGGTCACCGTGACCTTGACCTTTGACCAAGTGACCTCAAAATCAATAGGCCTCATCTGCGAGTCATGATCAATGTTCCTATGAAGTTTCATGATCCTAGGCCCAAGCGTTCTTGAGTTATCATCCGACAACCACCTGGTGGACGGACAGACAGACAGACCGACCGACCGACAGACCGACATGTGCAAAGCAATATACCCCCTTTTCTTCGAAAGGGGGCATAAATATTATGACACTTATCACAATGTTTTATGCACAAGTTTATTTTGTTTGTCAAGAAGTAAATTTAGTGATCATTTACAGTAATTTACATAAAATGACCGCTATATAAATGCAAACATTAGTGACCATTATAAAAATGCACATAAATTATTGTGTCATGATAGTTGCCACAACTGCAAATGTGAAACTTATCTATTTCCCCTCCAGCAACAACTACAGTGTTTGTTTGTTGTTTTTTTTTTGTTGGGGGGGGGGAGATTTAGACACAATTCAATAGAAGATTTGTAATGTTTTATACAGCCAAATCTACATGGTTTACAAATTTGATGTGTTTGTTAATAATCATCCATAAAAATATGAAACTCTTTTTACATTTAGAAACAGTTACATTGACCTACAACACATGCAATGCAAATCATGTCTGACTTTAAAATATATGATTTAAATTTCATTTCAAAAGCTCAATTATAACTTTCAAGTTACCAGGGTGGGATTGTGGAAAGACCTTAGCTGAGGCAAACTCCCTAACCCGCCTCCATACAAGGGTCTCCAGATCTCTTCAAATTTTAACAGATCAAGTAAAAGTTTAGAAATTTAACATAAAGCTATTTTGAGATAAAATCAGTTGAAAAGAGAATAAATCACATCACACCCCTGGTCATTGAAAATTTAACATGAGATCAAAAGAAACTTAACTGTTCTGAGCTGGAAGTGTAAACACACTTTCACTATTAACATGTTTTACGAAAATACCGCCCAACCAAAGGACTGGAATAATCTTCAAACTCACGCAATATATCATAAGAACACATAATGGTTGGATAAAAATATGACTGCTATAGTGTTCAAGAGGTTTCACTACAGCCATTTAAGGAAAACTCTACCCCCACCCCCTCCCCAGCAGCTATGGACAAGACCAGAAGCATCTTTAATTCAGTCAGGATATCATTAACACAAATGTGCTCAGCATTGTTCATTATGATTGGACCATAAATTCTTCAGTGTTCACAAGATTTTACTATAGTCAAATAAGTCCTTTCCCGTCCTGACCCTTGAAGCATGATTATTGGAAACAATCACATGGACATTAATAGATACATACTGGTATATAAACTTAGAAACAGGCAAACCATAACTCTTTCAGTGCTGGAACTGAATTTTGAAGGCCTTTGCAAACAGTTTGGATCCAGATCATGAGACGCCACAGAACGTGGCATCTCATCAGGATCCAAACTGTTTGCTATTCTTATAGTATTCTTTGAAAAAAAAAATGAAGAAAATGCTAAATAAAGAAATTCAGCAGACAACATTTTAGCAGACGACAAATTTCCCAGCATGCAAAGGGATAATGTATATCTCATGATCTGGGATGGTCAGTATGCATGTATCTGATGAACAGACAGTGTTTCAGGGCATTTGACAAGCATCTTACACCTTGACCAGTCAGCTGGCTAATAATCTTATAAATACATACATTAGTACTGTTTTAATTTTGCACCTTGCCAAATTACTAGTCATGTACTTCACGCTTTTAAAAGTATACAATACATCAGCAGAAATTCAGGGGTTATCATAATGATTTGGGGGAGGGAAATAAGTATTTTTATAATCTGAATCACTGAAGCTGTTTTGTTATAACCATTATTCAGTGAATACATACATGTACAACAACACATTTAACCAGATTAAATTACATTTATAATCTCATTTTTGCATGTATATAACATACTTTTATTATAATGTAACCACTTCAATTTAAAATAAACTGATTGTTATTTTTTAACAAATAGCCATTGTTAGAGTGTTGCTAAATTGCACGTCTTTCAGAAATGTTGGCCATTATCTTGCTTACTTAATCATCACAAGGCTAAATATAAGTATCGATCAACGGAACAATCAATAACTTGATTCATTCAAGCTGGTGTTCAACTTTTATCAGTGATTATAATAAGTTTTGACACAAGTAGAAATTTAGCACTTTTTTTCAGAAGTACATGTTGCATTATAGCAATAGGCAACTGCCTATGGGCCCGCGACATTTAGGGGCCCCATGAGACCGTGACGAAAGATTTTTGCTACTTACTTACTTAGCCTAATCTAACGACTTGACAAAGCCAATTATTTTATATCAATGTTATGTTCAAATTAAAGGCTTGACATTAAAGTGACAATCATCTGTTATTTGCAAAACCGATTGCTTTGCTGGTGATTTAGTTTTCAAGATGTCCATTAGGGGGCTCAGACTGGAGTAGAATTCAACACAGAGCTCTTCACTCTGTGTTCTTGTAGGCACTAGGCCAACTAGGGGCCTAGACGTGGGTCCAAAAAGTTTAACAGCCTATGGTACTTAATCCCACACTGCTCCTATCAAGCAGTATACCACAAAATAAAAACAGCAATGTTAGTCATTTTTTAGTAAGAAAACTACAGTTTGAAGACAAACACAATTTTCCCCCAAAGCAACTTCATGCGCTTCAATATAAGGCCCCAGGCCCTTCCCCCAGTTGTGAAAAAAACCTTGCTGTACTTGCTCTGCATCGATTTAATCGAATGATTACACAACATTAGTACAACATGTCTACTGAGTGAGTCGTAAACCATGTACTTGGCTTGGTAGTATACCACTTTCAATAACCCATTTCACCCTATTAAAGATGATGGATGATTCATTTTTACGATTTGAAACACATTTCATTTTGATTCTATAAAAATAACTTTAATTCACCAAAAAAAATAATAAAACAATTAATGTCATGGCTCACTTTCTTTGAAAATGTGTTTCAAGTGTGTGATTTAGTATTTCTATATACATAACGTTACTTCTTTAGGTAAGAACTGTGTACAACATAAAGCAATATAGATGAGTAGACAAGTGACGTAATAAGTAATACGTGCACAGTTTTTCACTCAGTCCACTGGTTGGCGAAAGATGGTGGAATTCATATTAGAGCGAATAGAAAAGGTGGACATGATCATAGATTATGTTCACAATAATTCAATACATTAAATAATAGTTTACTAATTATGTATGAAAAAACATTAGCATGAAAGAAACTGCAAGTTTTTAACAATTTTATTAGAGTTTTTTTTATCACAAACTAGGAATTGAACACAATGAATGTGCTCTGTATTTGTTGTTATTACTAAAATCTCTCTACACTTTTTCATGCCCATTTTTTTCTTTTAGAAGAAAAAGACTATGAAAACGCACATGTTTCAGAATTAATATACCAAAAAAGGAACAAAATAAACAATTAACAGATCGATTCCATGTAAAAAAAAACATGTAATAACTAATTGGATAATTGGAACCTGTATATGCCCGGAAAAACTGACCCTTGTCACACAGTAACAGTTAATTAATTTTCTTGATTAATGTGATTGTTTTTATTTAATTGTTTACACCAATATTGCGTTTGAGCATTTTTACCCTGGTTTTAATTGCCTCTTTGATCAGCAAAAACGGATTGTCTCGTATGATCAGATCCTGTCAAGACAAATACTTACAAACAACATGGTGTCATCAACCACAGGTGGCAGATGTATGCTTGGTCATTTCACACAATTAATGATACCTCAATGTCTTCTGTTGGTAGTAGTATTAAGCAGTCATTTTGTGCCAAAATATGCCAAAATACTGATTTGTTGATTTAATCATGAAAACAAGCAATTATGTTTGAACACAGCAGGTTCAATACTAGTTATAACAAATAAATCAATATAGCTTTATGAAATAAATGCTAGATTTGTATTACTCATACTCACTTGTACAGAGATTCCAATACACATGCATGGCAGTTCAATATACGTATCCCGGAAAAACCAATTTTTGGAAAAACCCACTAATCTGCTGGTACAAATAAAGCTTACCAATTTACAGAAAATGTATAATCCTTTCAAAATCACACACCGTATCAACCGTTAAGATTTAAAGTAAGCTATCATTGGTTGATATAGTGGACCAGCGTTATTTGTACCGGGGTAATTAGTGGGTTTTTCTTAACTCGTGCTTTTCCGGGATAGGTCTATTTGCATCATATGCCGGATTTTATTTCCGATAGCATTAGTTAACATTTATAAATACTGTAATTCAATGTAAAAGAAAATTCATTCAATTTAAAAGAAAATAAATATAAAAATTGATTTAATTAATTTATTGCCATGTAATTTGCTTTTTATTGGGCTTTGTTTTATGGTTGTTTCAATACACTTCTTAAAATTTTGATTTTTCATGAAAAATAACACATGCTAGCACATCCATATACCATAAATGATGTCTCAATACAAGGTTAACACGCGCGTAGTGGATGTTATTGCGGGTGTATATGGAAAAATCAGCTTTGCATGCTTAAACACCCTGTAAAGCAACAATTTTTACATGGATTGAACAGGAATAAAATAAATCTTTGAAGGTTAATTGTTTGTTGCTGCATTTTTAGCATTAACTCAGAAATTATTGTACTTGTTTCCTAAACCGCTCGGTACACGTTAACCGGAGGATATGTTAGTCTTCACGTAATTAAAGGGACTTGTTCACAGATTTAGGCATGTTTTGAAGTTTGTCATTAAAAACTTTAAATGGATAAATGTAAACATCAGAACTAAAGAGCTACAATATAAAAACAAGAATAAAAGTAAACAAGAGATGTGTTTGTCAGAAACACAATGCCCCCTAATTCGCTGCTTTGAAAATGTTTGTTTTTTTACCTTTGACCTTGAAGGATGACCTTGACCTTTCACCACTCAAAATGTGCAGCTCCATGAAATACACATGCATGCCAAATATGAAGTTGCTATCTTCAATATTGCAAAAGTTATGACAAAACTTTAATATTGGTTAAAGTTTTGGACAGACAGACAGAATGACAGACAGACAGGCCAAAAACAATATACCCCCTCTTTTTTTTAAAGGGGGCATAAAAATGAAAAAAAGAGACAGAAAGTTAACCTCGACAGGGCTAGTAGAACCACTGACCCATGGAGAATAGGCAAGCGCCAATACCACTAAGCCATCCGTCTTCACATGTGTATTGTGTATGTGTGTAATTCAGTTTATTTTCGGGTCGTCGTTGAGTCTTTACGACTACATTATGTGCGGACCTGACCATCCGTATTCACATGGGTTGCAATTTATTTTATACTTCGTATAACTATCCAAGTTTTGTTACAAAATATAACGATAACACAAGAAATCAAATTTTTTAGATTGTTTTGCGTCTGAGATGCTTATAATTTTATCAATTTCTATCCATGATTTTTTGTAAACGAAAGTATATTTTCAGTATAAGTCTGCATGTTATTTCGCACACTGATGTACATTGTTCATTCATTTCTTGAATTTTGTGACAAAAAGTTAAAAAATTCTCATTTTGATAAACTGGGAACAAGTCCCTTTTAATAATGTGTTACATTGACAATTTGGCAGTTATCTTTTTGAAGAAGTATACAAATCTGATAGCAAACGTGTTATTATAGAATATAGTATAGTATTACTGGAATGAAAATCAATACAGTCATACCAAGATCATGTATATACGATATGACCAACAACCACCTACACAGGTGTCACGAAATACGCTACTCCACCCAATGTAAATCACGAATGTGACAGAATTACTTACTGAAAGGAGTGTTCGAGTCGTAAAAGTTACTTGGCATCACCGACTGTAAGAAATTATGGCACAACTTAAAGAACGGATCCATGCCCTTTTGCAGAGAGGTTTTTTCTGGCGCATTGTAGGTTTGTGAACCCGACCCGGTTCCACTCTGTCCTGCGGGATCCGTTCCATTTTCAGACACACATATTTGAATTGCCGCCAGCGTACACAACACAGCAAGATAATGTTTGAAATTCATGTTTAAAATATTTTACACTACCGGAATATATCGAAATAAAACAGCTGATTCTAGATCTATCAATAAAGTGACTTCCCGAAACACTGTTGTTGTGACTTCCTTTTCGAACACACCTGCGTGACCTTGTGACCTCACTTCCCATTCGGTACCCCTCGCAGATTATCATAAGTACTTATCCGATGTTTGACGGAAAGGGCCGAGAATGTGCGATTGCTCACTTCCGTCATTCATCGGTATTAATCGGAAAGCATTCGTGAGTTTCCGTTGGATTTAGTGGCCCAAGCAACATAAAAATTAGTTTCTTGATTCCAAATAAAAGTTAATCTTTAATAAATAAAATTGTCAATTCAAAAGAAAGGTTTATTTTGTTTATAATTCTCATGTAAACATGGATCTTCCGATAGGTCACTGCCTAGATCTTATTCCATATGGATCAACACGACAGTTTCCATTAAAATGTATAAAATACAAGTTGTTTCGAACGTTTAAAAAAGACTTTTAGACCTTTTTAACACGAGTTTAGTTTTATGTAAAGACATTTTCTGCAATTTAAAATAGTTGTACTCTTTTTCTAAATCCCATTATTTTTACAGGTGCATATACATGTACGTATCTGTTTATGAGCACAATGCCCGCCTGTCATCATGAAGCTAGCCAAAATAAACATACATGACAGTGTTGACAGATGCTTTGAACTACATTTAAAGAATCGTTCCACATGAAAGCTAATTTTCAAACCCAGTTATGTTTATGTAGGAAGTATTTCAGAGTTTAATAAAATATGTCATCTACTCTACAACGTTTTTTTTTTCTCTCGCCTGTTTCTAGTAGGGTCGGACACCAATGTTCAACTCGTACTGGTACTTTTATTTTATACATAAAGGCCAATGTCAGGCTATTGTAAGCCAACCCAAACGTTTGTCGCGCGCTATAAATTGCATTTCGTGCATGGAGAAGGGTGTAAAATCAAGAAGGACTAAAGTGGGTCTTAAATGACCTAATAAAAGCCTTCTTTATTTGACCCACCCAAAGCCCGTGCACTTTTGTTCTGTCACTTGACAATCTTCTGTGGTCACTGTGCAGCCGCCCATATCGGTTATCGATTCACGGATGCAGAGGAAACGGTGCAGTAAACACTTCATACGTCTGCCAAATGATAGGATTATTGATAAAGATATTTTATGGTGATCCAATACACTGAGTGAAAAACACATTCATGTGGATGGGCTAGACATTTCATTAATTAAGGGACCTAAACAAACAATGATTCGATTGAAGAGACTCTGATAAGTGTTTGTCTGTATTAGGTCCCTGCTTAATTACGCCTTAAAGACATCTTTATGGGAACCCCAGATCCCGTGAATTATTTCCCTGTATTCTGGCACCCCGCTGTAGTAATCGTGCAGTAGCTCTACTCTTAGTTATCATAGGTGATCCATACACATAGGCTGAGGAAAACGGACGGTTAATCATAAGATAGCAACGAGATAGGATTGTATGTTTTATGGTACTTGTACCCCGTGTAGAGAACAATCCTCGTTTAATTCTTCTTCATTTACCCCTCTCCCCCCTCCCCCGCACACCAATTTACAAAAAAAAATGTATTATTATATCCCTGCAAGCCGCTTTGGTAACGGTGAAGCGGACCCTTATCGGGTGATAACCAAAAGACAATCCCAGAATCGATAATATGGGCGCCGCCATATTGGCTATTACGTAACCCGCGATTGAAAACGGTACTGAAGAATTTGACAGATTACAACGTTATCATAGTGTACACCCGCTTTATTCCAATAAACAGTACTTTATGACTTCGCACATTAGGATTGAAAACAAGTGAAACATGAAACCAAGTGTCGATATGTATCACATCGTAAATCAATATAATTTAAATAAAAAATATACACGATAGATTCATAAAATATGTGTCTCTGCAACAATATTCAGTGACAACACGTAATGTTTAAGGCCGAGTTGGCATTTTTAAGCATACCTTTCAGTAATGCCTTTGTATAAAATTTAATTATTTCTTTATGGAATAAAATTATTCAAGCATAATTATAAAGGTATAGAAATATCTAAAGTCTGAAGTAAACGTTGTGATTTTAGCGTAAATAGTGCCGGAGATATTAACAAAGATCTATCAATATATAAAGATTGGAAACATCCATTCAGACCAATTTTTTTGGATAGATCTTTGATATTAATAAGATAGATTTAAGGTCGATGTAGACAATTAAATTGATATCTGCCTTTGTTTAAGCCTATATTATTTCTTATTAAATGTCGTACTTTCTTTACTTTCCGGAGATATACATTAAGAAACGTTGTAAGATTAAAGACTGAGGACGACTTCTTTTATTGAATAATACATATCTTTGTTTGTCTAAACAGTTACCATTTCGCTATTAATATTTCCCTTGTAAGTGTCATTTTAAAGGTAATATACAAATCTATATAACTT
>VMBQ01002908.1:88221-120340 GCA_007657795.1 Dreissena rostriformis | reverse complement strand
GTTTGAGTTATGGTTATATCTGTAACAATAGTTACACTTGTTACATTCACCCCCTGTACCTTAACGAAAACTCGTTTACTTTTTAATAATATAGATACAATTGTATACACTTTGTTAAATTTGATTCCTATCTTGTTATTTTATTTTGGATGAACTTGAATATATAATTTATTTTGCATGTTATAATAATACGTCCATTCCTTCTATGACATTGAGGAGGTCATCGGTTGATGTATCCGGATGCCCAAAAGTTTGTTCCAGCATTTGAAGGATGAGGTTGTTGGTGGTACGCCCTTTTACCATATCTGACAACAGGACGTAGTTTGCTTTCCTCATCCTTCTTTCGGAGCTGGACCTCGGTTGGGAAATGGTGCCAGATAAGATAAAGAAAATGAACTTATCCATGATTCAATCTGGATCCTTGACCGGGATTCCCTCCACGGAATCTAACATGTTGGCCATATGTTGGGCTACCGCCAACTTCTTCGCAGGGCTCATCAGACGCCAAGCATTTTTGGGCCAGTCCATTGTGAATGAGGGGACTTTGAATTGCACTGTTGGCAATCGGTCCCAGTTCCACCTAGCTGGAGGAACTAGCGGAATACAACCCCATGTCAGGAGGTGGAGAGCCCTCTGCTCTAGGGTCGGTTCCTCCTGCATGGGTTTATTCTGTTCCTCCAGCACAGGCGTCACTGTCCCAACGTCTGGCTCTGTCGTGGCTAATTGGGCGGGGAGGGTCGTGGCTGATTGGAAGGGGAGAGTCGTGGCTGATTTGGAGGGGAGAGCCGGTTCCTCTGCCGTGGCTGATTGGGAAGGAAGGGCCGGTTCCTTTGTCGTGGCTGATTGGGAAGGGAGGGCCGGTTCCTCGATTGGTGTTGCGTTATATATTGGGCCTTCTTCCATTTTGGGAAATGACACAGGGAGTGTTCCTCCTGTGGGGAGCATGGCTTGCTAAATAGGGCTGTATGCTTCAACCCAAGGTGTTGGACTCCCTGACCCTGTACGGTTGGTGCGGTTTTCCCCACTACTATTGGCCCTCCGTCCGCCAACGTCCAGCCGGCCTCCCAGTCTTCTATATTCTTTAGTTTTGGGGCCTGGGATGTTTGACGCCACACTTTTATCGCTTCCTTTGCTTCTTTGGCTACCTGGCTAGTGTATTCAATGGGTTTGATAATCTTGATATAATCCTTCGGATAGAGGGCTACATAAAACGCTCCGGTCTCCGTAAAGATGACTGGATTTAATCCATCCGCAATTGCATCGTGCCAGCGCCCAACATGTCGCTTTAAGTCATACGGCCGACCCATTATGGTTGGTGTGTCCTCAACACACCATGGACACACTTAATCTAACCGTTGGTGTTCCGTTCCCACATGGATCTTTAGTTCTCTTTTTGAATGTAGAGCAGCTGGGCACAACCAACAAAGTTGCTGTAACATCTGCAATATTGCAAATACTATACATGTAAAATGTTAAGCTTGTTGTGTTCCATTTAAAGACTAGTTTTCTTTTAAATATTGGTCATTGCAATCCATTTCATTAAACTATAATGCTTAAATGCTAAAATGTTTGTATATTTAGCATTAGATTAAGGTAAATTTAAAAAGTCATTGTACATTGCATAGTCATAATAGTTTTGCCTGGTGATCACTGTTCATAATATAATAATTTGGATTTTTCAGGAATGCCCTCATTTGATTGAATCATACACTTCCTCAAGTAATATGTTCTCCTTGAACCACGATGGCCGTCTCTACTACAAGTTAGGAACTAAACAAGTCTCACAGTCGTTATGGGTAGCAAGTCCAATGTACTAGAGAAAAGAGTCGGTTGCGCAACCTAATAAAGTAAAATAAGGCCCTTCAATTCGCCATTGGTACATATTCTATTCATTATTTTCATTACTTAGGTGTATATTCCTTCCTCTCACTTCCACAAGTGATTTCCTCTTATTTATCATTTAAATTTTGAAAATTCCTAAATAACATTAGAATAACGGTTCAATGAAAATTAATTATAACTCTATGTCAGCACACACAAAAATGTTCACAGTTTACATTTCAATTGTCATTTTCATTAATGACTTGAATACATTTACTGTACTATAATGTTAAACGTAAACTTGTAGTACTAATGTTATCAATATATATTCAATATGCAACCAAATGTCTTCCGTTTCGTAAGACTGTCCACCTTAATGTTACTTATTTAAATTCCTACTATAAAAAAAACGTTTTGGCAAGTGAGAGCCTTTATATTTCATTAAATGGTCGATGTGATAAACTCTTGATTTTTTCATTTATTCCTTCTTAACGTAATATGTAAAATCGTCAATACATTTAATTACAAGAAATGGCCCCTTCCTATTTGGTGTTAGTTTAGTGTCCACTCTCGTACGTTTAGAGGGATCATAAAACCATACTGCCTGCCCTGCTTCCAACTTTCTTGTTTCCGACTTTAAGTCGTAATGCTTTTTCCGATAAATTGTGGCCTTTTTTTAAGTTAATTCTTGCGATATTGTGTGCTGACTGTATTTTATTTTTAAGGTGTTGCACATATACATGTGTGTCTTCTTGGGAAGTTGATTCTTCATCCGGTGTGCCGATGCCAACGGCCATGGGCAATAGGACCTCCTTTCCAAAAAACATTTTGTTTTGTGTGACCCCAGTGCTGGCGTGAGATGAAGACCTGTAAGCCATTAAGACTTGTTGTAAATATAAATTCCATTCAGTTTGGTTTTCCATGCAGAAACTAGACAGCATACATTTTAAAGTTCTGTTAAATTGCTCGACCAAAGCGTTTGCTTGTGGTCGGCGTATTGAAGTTCTTAATTTAGTTATTTCTAATAGAGATCAAATCTCTCCAAAAAGCTAAGTTTCAAAGCAGGTTTCACAGTCAGACAAGACAGAAACAGGTACCCCAAACCGCACAATGAAGTTGTCCAACAATGCCATGGCCACTGTTTTGGCAGACTGGTCTTTAATTGGCACTGCCTCTACCCATTTAGTGAACCAATCACTAATTACCAGGATATATTTAAAACCATCATTGGTTTCAGGAAGTGGTCCACGCAGACCTTCTCCATTGCGTTGTATACAGGATTTTGCCCTAGTGGAGCCCTGACCTTGGGTGCTGGTTTCCGGGCAGCACAAACATCACACTGGTGGATGTACTTTTGAAGGTCATCTTTCAACGCCGGCCAATAGCAACACTGCTGAATCCGAAAGAGGCGTTTATCTTAACCAAGGTGGCCCGCTGAAGGTATGTCATGATTATTGTGCATGATTTGTTCTTGCAGACTATCTTGCACGATGACTTGTAATGTTACATTATCTTCTTCGTCATAAAATTAACGGTAAAGAACCCCAGAAACAATTTTAAGTCTTTCCCACTGGCGCCAAAGCGTTTTCCCTTTGCTGGAGAGTGCAGTGATATCCGCCCAGTCCGGCTTTATGCCTGACGCAACACTACTAAGGATGGGCATGATATCAGGGTCTACAAGTTGCTTTTGACGAAGTATCTCCGGTTCCCAATCTGTAGCAGGTGTCTGGTCATCATCAGATTTGCTACTGGATGCTTGTTCGGTGCTATCCTTGCTGGCAACCATGCATGTTGGGTCTGAGCTGTTACATGAATGGAGCTCAGACTGTTCTTCTTGCCGAGCACAAACTTTGCATGGCACACGAGACAAAGCATCGCAGTTGGTATGGAGGTGTCCTGGTCGGTGTTGAACTTCGAGTTCGAAACATTCGATTACCTCGAGCCACCGAGCTACCTGTCCAGTTGGGATCTTTAAACTATTCATCCAGCTGACTGCTGCATTGTCTGTTCTTAACAAGACTGTGTGCCCCAGGATGTACGGTCTCCAGTGTTTTACTGCAGTTACTACGGCCAAAAGTTATTTCCGCATTGTGCAGTATTTTACCTCATGGGTGTTCATTGTCTTACTCATGTATGCAATTACTTTTTCATTACCCTCATGGATTTGCGATAAAACACCTCCCACACATGTTTGAAATGCATCTGTGTCCAAGATATAAGATTGACCAGTTATAGGATAAGCCAGGACAGGAGATGAGGTTAGTTTATTTTTTAAAGTTTCAAATGCACATTGACACAAGTTGGTTCATTCAAAATTCTTTTCACAAAGCTTAAAGAGCGGTTTACAAATCTCGCTGAATCCTTCAACGAACCGTTTATAATAAGCTCCCAACCCTACAAAACTGCGGACTTGTTTAACTGTCCTAGGTACCGGCCATTCTTGAACAGCTTTTACTTTTTCTGGGTCTGTTCTTACTCCCTCTGCTATGACCACATGGCCAAGGAACGGAACTGAGGTTTGTAAGAATACGCATTTTGATGGCTTTAATTTTAATTTGGCTGCCCTAAATCGTTGGAACACATGTTCAAGCCTTGTAAGATTTTCTGTTACTGTTTTATTTGGTACAGTAATGTCATCCATATACGCCACACACTCAATCCATTGGAGACCTCTTAAAACTTCTCCGATTAAACGGCAAAACGTGCTGGGTCCCACAGATATCCCTAAGGGCATCCACACGAACTGAAATAAGCCAAGACTGGACATAAAGGCAATAATTTCTCTGTCTCCATTGGCTATGGCAATCTGCCAGTAGCCTTGGGCCATGTCCATTTTGATAAATAGACAGTTACCTGCCAATGCATCCGGGCACTCGTTTTAGTACTTCGTTGACTTTTCTGTAATCCACACAGATCCTCGGTTTTCCATTCTTTTTATTTACTGTGACCAGATTACTGCACCATGGACTTATAGATGGCTCTATGATCCCGTCAGATAACATTTGTTGGATTTCCGCCCTTTCAGACTCCTTTCGGATGGCAGGAATTCGTCTAACTTGTTATCGAATAGGTTGGGTGCCTTCTTTCAGAATGATTTTATGCTCTAACAGGTCTGTGAGACCCAAATCTGAAGAGTCCTTTGCAAAAACATCCTGATATTGTATTAATTATAATTGTAATTGTTCACTTTCATGTTCGTTTAAATTGTTAGAACTTCTTTGAAGTGAATCATTAAGAAAATCTAGCAATACATTATTTTGTTTGTCTACTGTGTCCTTAGTTATACTGCGACATTGTTCATAGTTTTCTGAATTGTCTTCAGTAACTGACATGCAAGTACCTAAAACTGTTTTAGGGTATGATGTTACACTTTCATCACTGTTATTGACGATATTTAATTTTACATCGTTCATTGTTTAAGTCTGGATTACACCCGAGACGAGTTGCACAGGTGATTCTGAGCGACTGATTCAACTAAGGCTTCCGGTGACAAATGTTCCTGACTAGGGATTTTCACAGACACCCACATGCTGCTATCTGCCGGTATGTCCACTTGTGTGGTTACCAGGACTCTACACACCATTGATGATTTTCGTCCCACCCAGCAGTGAATTTGATCATGCCTAGTTTGAATTATATATCTTTCATAATCTACATGTTTAACATATTTTAACATAAAGTCTTGACCCAGTATACCATCTGGTGTTATGTCACAATCTATAACGTTTTGTTGATATTCCCCCTCCCCAAGTTTAAAATTTACCGTTGCCATCCCATGAATTAAAATGTAGGAGCCTTTTAACGTCTTTCATTGAAAAGTTTGCTTTTTCTAATTTGGGTCGAATATTGTCGTTAATATCATTAAAGTTTCTAAATGAAAGTAAGGTACATGATGACCCACTGTCCACCAACAGATCTAATTTTATATTTCCTATTTTACAAGAGGTATTAAATCCATTGTCGTAATTGCTTGTATCTTCTGTTGTAGTGGAGTTGCTTGATGGCTGCTGCTGGGTCCTTTTTAGTGCCATCAACAAAGACCCTACTGGGTTGACGGCCTGCCGTTTTCCTGTAGACCTACGACAGTCGGCTGCGTGTATGGTGTCTGGTGTGGTGCTGGATACCCCATCCTCTGTGGTGCCTGATAACCCATTGAACGCTTGCTGTTGTAGGCTGGTCGCTGACGCGTGGGGCAGTCTCGAATCATGTGTTGTGGCGTCTGACAGTTATAGCACAGTCTTGGGCCGGACCTTGCATTACTGTATGGAGGCTTGTTGTTTTTGGATTGCCCCATCATCAGCTTTCGCACACATTCTTGTAGATCCTGTACTGCCTTGTCAAGCGGCTGGTGTTGTTTCTGTTCCGGTACATTTTCAATCATATGCACGGAGGCTACTTTGCGCCTAGCACCGCCGTCAACAATACTCTCGTACATCTCAACTAATGTTACAGCCTGCGTAACTGACTGGCAACCCTCGCTGATGCATTTGAATTTAAGCTCTGGAATAATGGATTTGTAGAATTGGTTCAGGGCCAGCATCTCGTGCGTCTGGTTACCTAATTCTGTGTATGCCCGTTGTGTCATGCACTTGAAATCATCAGCCAGGTTCGCTACCGATTCATCAGGAGATCGCTTACGGGACTCATAACGGGACATCCACATGGGTTGCTGACTTGCTCTACCAAACCTTTGGCCCAGATTATGTGTTAGCCCCAGGTACGAGTCACGCTGTTCCCTGCTGAGCGTCACGTAGAAGAATTGTGCTTGACCGCGTTGGCTGGCAGCAACGGTTAAAACTTTCTCTCGGGGACCCCAGTTACCCAGCTCGGCGCACAACTCGAAGTGATTGAGGTAAACCTCCCAATCACCATCGCCGTTGTATACTTCCGGCTTCATGGCTACTGTTGAACTCGGGCGAGCCGGTCGGCGACGAAACAGACGAGGGACGTTCCCACCGGACAAGATTGACCTCTCATCGTCGGATGACGATTTCGGAAGCTCTCGAATGTCGTGTCCTTGTCCACGATTCCTTATGAAGACCTCTTCATCATCTGATTCGGCCATTATTTTGATAAATTACAAATAACTAATTAAAATTCTATACACCAAATGATTATCTTTTATAAAGAATTCTATTGTGTTATGTTCACCTTTGTTTTTAAATAATGCCTTATTAAAAAGATAAGTTGTAAGTATGGTTTAAAATTTCAATGGCAACAGTTTGATTCTTAATAACAACGTAAGGTTAACCATTTGGATCTAATAATTATTATGTTTCTTTAATTTTAAGGTTACTCAATTATTTCATTTTTTATCACATGTAAATACGGTAACGTTTAATAATCACGTTTGCACTTTTAATTCTATTTGCGTCGATTGTCCCTTTAACAACGCTTCTCGATCAACTGGCTGCAATTGCCAAGGGTTATTTTCGTATTGTATGGGTTCCCAGGTAAAGTTATTTTTAGAACGCTTCATGTATAAATAGCTTTCAATGACGTCTGCAGGCGAAGGTAAGCTGTCCCGTTGATTTACAACGTAATTTTTCGCAATCTCCACGCAGAGTTGTCGTTCCATGCTCTCACATACACCTCTGCGTTGGGCTCAGCAGTCATCGTGCCAAGAATCATGGCATGAATCTTATCAAATCCGAACAAACGCATTCAAAGTATATTTGATTGAATTTTTAGGATTTAGGATCAGAGGCGGTAAATAATGAAATAGGTATTTGAAATATACGATACATCGTGCAAACACTTGGTAGTTTTAAATCAATTCTTTGGAACTATTGTATTGCCCATTTACACAGATGGAATCATTCCGCGCAATTAACAGATGTAAATAAATTAACAAATTGAGTAACGTTATGCATTGCATCGACGGCAAACTTGTATTTACAGNGAATCAACATTGAGTTATGGTTATATCTGTAACAATAGTTACACTTGTTACAATACGTATAATATGTACATTAATTTCAAATTTTATGACATGACTTATAATGATAAGTAGTAAGTAAGGAAACGTAATTACAAATTTATAATAAAAATGATGCAAATTGGCAGCACACCTTTTTATCGTTAAAACCACGTGTTTAGCCATATACGCAAACGTTAAATACACTGTTACGCGAAATAAACCAAGAGGAATATAACCATTCAGCAAGAGCAAGAGTAGATTATTTACCCCTATTAAGATATATAAACACGTATTACCTGAAGCACTGAAGAATCTGAAATAATACACAAAATGGATGTAAAATAGCAAAGTAGCATCAGCGTTCAAAGTTCCATTTATCAAATACAAAAAAAGAGAAGACATGTATCAATATCCTATGCGGATAATAATTCTCCAGATATTTTACCAGGAGAGCAATTATTGTTACCATTAGCCTTTCTGTTATTGAAGGCAAGTTAGCTTTGTTCTAAAAACGGACAATAATACAACACAAATACAGAACATTACTATTAAAGGGGTGTTCCCCGCCTTCGAAGGGTCGATACAAAGCATGGGGTGCTTTAACCGATTAATGCTGAACGTCAAACTAAGAATTAATCACAAATCACATCCTTATTAAATTAAGTGTAAAAACGTATAAGTGCAGTAAACAACAAATACTTATAAAACAAATGAAGGCAAGTTGAAGTCATATGCACATACCAACGGACCTTCCTATACCACTGTCTCGTTCTGCTGAAATTAAAATCCATAAACCATCAATTAATAATATTGAAATTGCAACTTTAAAAAAGATCAAATACCTTACAATGATGCATATTTTTTTAAGGTGTTAAGGTTAACAAGTTTTGTATTTTTTAAATATTATTTTAATATATTGATTAACAACATAAAACAGATCAAATACCTTAAAATGATGTAAACATTTAAAGGTTTTAACACGTATTCATTTTTTAAATTTCATTTAAGATATTGATTAACAGCATAATACTAATTCGAATAGTCCAAACTAATTTTACCAGCAAAAAACACGTTGAAAACTCTGATAATCCCCAGATAAGAACCCAGGACATCTTATTGTCAGAACCCACACTTCAGTACTTTACTACGGCGGCTTCAATTGCAGTTTCCCGCGTAATAAACACGTACGTATATCATATTCTAATTTGGAACGAATTTTCGTAGTTTTACGAACATACTCAGAACACTTTTGGAGTTGCAATCATTAACAACACAAGACAAATGTTTATTACAGGTATAAGCCATTAATTTCTAAATGTATCAGACTCGTACAATTGTCTTGATGAACTTGAGAAAAGTAAGCATTTTCGAATGATAAGATCATCAATAACGTATTTAAGTTCGTCAATTCTTAAGCATATTATTTTAAAAATAATAGCGTGAAGGTAGCTGACATTTCCAGGTGACTGTTAAAATTGTGAGAACAATATCATTAAGTTCCTTAAACAAGTTGAAACTCAACTGTTTTCAAGTAGAGCGATATATAATGAGAAAGGTGTACTAATATAAATTTTTACACGTACGTGGATGGCTTCGGCCGGATTCCAGACGTTTTATGTTCTCTTGTCCTGACTCGTTGGTGTTCGAAACGAACTCATGGACGTCCTTCGCGTTATTTAGCATCGCATCAGATGCCTTGATTATCTAGACAGAGGATTGGATATTGATTATCTTAGTATGCGATGCATTTATCCCACGAAAGGCTTCATACACGTTTAACAGTTATTTATAGTGAATAATACGTTTGACCTTTATCAAACATTCATGTTATTTTAATTTTATGTTTTCTTTTATCCTTAAATATGTAAAGAGAACATGTTATGAATACAATCATTCGTTTTACCAGTTCTAGAAGTTGATGTAAGGTTTATAACAAGTTGCATCATTCGGTGTTTTATTGATTTTCAATAAAGTGAGTTTCTAAAATGAAAGTTATTCGATCCATTTTGGCTGCACTAAAAGATGAAAGAAATACCATTAAATACGCCAAACCATAATGTGCTTTTCGTGTCTTTTTGCAATTTGGTTACCTCTGTCATTAATTAAATCCGAGTGCGTTAAATCGTTTATCGTTTCAGGTTTTAGTCTGTCTTCTTTGCCTTAATGCTTAAAATATTCATTGCTTTATTTGGACACTTAAATAGCAAAAAAACATAATTCATAATTTATACGATGAGTCCATATTTATGCGAAGAGAATGTACATTTCGTAAAGACTTTTGTTTACATAGTATGTGTACGCTATTTACGCACTTTGACCTTGTCGCCAATATATTATTTAAGATAGATACTTATGTTTTACATCACAACAAGATAAGACATGAATAGTAAAGTTATGCTAACCTTTTCGGTTTTATTTAACACATCTCTTCTTGTTGCATCAGTAAATTTACAGTATGTGTCTTTTATTTCGTGGCACACGTTGGATAACTGGTCATTTAGCACATTCGCATCATTCGCCGCTTTCTTTAATTTTTCAGATATTTCCTCAATATTGATCTGAATAACAGATTCACCTCCTTCAGCCATTTTTTTGTTTGCGTATGTATTAATTAAAATGTATTCAACCAAACATATCACATGTGTTGGTTACATACACTGAATGTCCAACAATAACGTTATCTTAGTTAAAGCTTAACAATTGCGTTTTAATTATGTGTACATCCGTTACCATGGACTTAGACAACAAATGACATGCTTTATTTCCGTATTTACAATTTATTATATCTTTCCTTATTAAAAGGAAGTAAACCATGAACTATTATGGTATGAGGAAGCATTGACAAGAACATTAAAACAAAAAAACACAAAGCAAAAGTCGGTATTAATTTCACAAGCGTTGACATCCGGAAACCTTGTAAAGGTCCGCATACCTCTCAATATTCTGATATCCGGAAAAAAAGCTACTATTCATAACCATTTTCATCTCTAATAATTTGTGATATAAAATCCAATACTTTAATTATTGTTTTAATCGCCTTAAATTCGTCTTATAATGTTTTTTTTGTAACAATCAGACGTTTGTGATGGTGTACCTATTGTTTAATACGATACCGATAATCTCGTGTTGTGTGCAACTTTAAACTAAACGTTCTGTTGAATATCTATTTCTTTTTCAAAATACAACAATTACTGTGTTTGAATCAAAATGTGTTGCCAATGATTGCATCAGCAGCAACGGATAGGACGTGCCAGCGGATATTGGACTATGAATTAGCAAAATAGAGCCTATTTACTTCAAATATGGTTATATTAAACTGATACCAATTAGTATATTAATTCAATGTTATTAACTGGGGATTTAAAAGAAAGTCAACTGATTGTGAAGATATTCTTGTACGTTGTTTTATGAAAGAAACATACTGTGAAACATGTTTAACGGTTTAATAAGTCATGCATTATATCAATAACAGTACATCTCTGATTTGTTTTTAATATTAAACAATAATTAAGTGAGTTCACCATTACTGTACACAGCGAAAAGAAATGAAACCACTTTTGAAAAGACATACACGTGAAAATGTTCAAACGTCAAAGCATATTAAACATAAATATTTGGCTCATAACCCAACACTTATTGTTGAGGGTGGCATCCGTCTGAGTAACAATACAAATAATAAAGGGGGGGGGGGGGGCGGATATTTCGTGATGTTGTATGGCCTCTGTCCGAATACTTTAAGACCGCATTCGAGATAAGTGAAACGCTGTCGAGACTATGTGGTCTTGTAGGGAGTAACCCCTTTTTTTTTAATAATATAAGAATACATAATTTCAAGTCCCGCGTAAGAGAATCTTACAAGAACGCAAGCAAATCAAACACCACACAAGGGATATTTGACTGAGGCATTAGGTTATAGACGGGTTGACGTCTACAATACAATTACATATGTAGTTGTGTTTGTTGTTGATGTAATGTGTTGATTGAAAAATTAAATTTTAATGTTTTGTTTGTTTGAATCTTCTAAACATCAGAATGATACAAAGGACAATCGTCTCTTTGAACATTTTAGAAGACAGTTGACGCATACACGCTGTTTTCATTTTAATATGGAAACATACAGTACAAACTGATTTATTATGCATAATTTTAAACCGTTATTTTGGAAGAAAACTGTTTGTTAATAAAAGTTTGGAATCTATGACAGTGTTCTCAATTGCTTAATAGTCCTACTTATCTGCACGGAGCTCTACATATTACACTAACTACAATGATATCATCAATTGAGCCTAACAATAATCTACCGCAAATCCGATTCCTTCAGGGTTTACACAATTGATACGATAACTATTTCCACTGTGCAAAGATGTTTCCAATAGCTACGCTATATCCTTAACAAAGTACCCGCCTGTACAATATATTCAATCTGGGCAAACAACATACTCGTGTGAAAGGCGGAATTCCCCAAGACATTTATCTCGCAGATACTCGACTCATTCTGTCATGGTGATGACGTCATCTACGACCGTTCTAGAAGTGAAATACCAAGCATTGTTTCAGATACATATATATACAAACTTCTTGACTTAATAGAAAGCACTGAGAGCGTCTTTCCACAAAAGAACTGTCAAAGCGAGCGCATCTGTGTGATAATAGTCCGTCCGGTATCCTCAAGAAACTTCGAGGAACAAACACAGCAAATTACATATGGCGACGATTGTAACATACTTTAGCAATTCTTTAATGGGAATATGACAAAGGCGGACGAGGTATCCCGAGTGAGATTTCATCTTTCATAAAAGCAATACTTTCTTTAATGTGGGCGATGGAAGACGGGATAACTCTACATAGAAAGTATGTAGGAATGAAATTAAGATAAATTGTTATTATCACTCAACCCGACGTTCATGATGTAAGGACGCTGGTCGTTAAAACGACAAGTGTGTGTGTGTGTGTATGTGCGTGTGCGTGTGCGCGTGTGTGTGTGCGTGTGCGTGTTTGCGCGCGTGTGTGTGTGTGTGTGTGCGCGCGTGCGTGTGTGTGTGGTGTGTGTGTGCGCGCGCGCGCGTGTGTGTGTGTATTTTGAAGTTTATAAGGTCCTTTCGCGCCTAAGGCTACATTATGTATTGACCCGGAGAATGGCCAAGCACTTCTACCTAATTTACTTAGTAGACTCACTAAAGTTGGGACGAATGTTGAATTATAACTGCACTTTCCAACTATTTAGTTGTTTCTGAAAGATTTTCAAATTTGTTGTTTTCTTGGTTTGTGGGTGGAAGACGGAGTACCCGGAGAATACCCACCTGTCCGCATAGGTGAGCACCTACCAAACTCACATGCTTCCGGTAACGGGGATTGCACACGTGTCGCCTAGGTGTGAATTGCGTGTTTCAACTACTGCGTTAACCAGAGAGACTAAAAAAAGGCAACTTTTCCTTAACGTTGAGTAAATACTTGAAGAGTTTCTCCCGTTAATAATGATGTGTGGTTTATATGCTAATTTTTCATTTCTGAAAGAAAAGTGAAACAAACGGGATTCAAAATCAGTGCCGAGTTAGTAAACTTATCGGTATTCGACACTGTATTTGTATTTTATATATCCTATTATTTTCCATTGTTGTTTTTAAATGAACACATTAAAAATGGCAAAAAATGATGAACATCAAAATTAACTTATGGAAATAAACAAAATAACGCCAGTGTACGGCGCGCGACAATTTTATCTGAGCAATGCTGAACTAGATATAAATTTATTTTATGAGATTTTGTTTCGACAATTCACATCTTTGCTGTTAGGAAATAACATAAAACTTATAAAAACTGATTATTAACAAACAACAACAGTATTCAATAACAAGCAAACACTAAGTTTATTTAGTCATGTATGCATATATATATATATTTATCTGAAACAACGTTCCGCACAAATCACAGATCTACCCAGCATAATATAAAAGTCAACGGTATTTTATGTTTACTAAACAAGCTGCGTATCGTATATATTACATATGTTTTCAAAAGCAACAATTGCAAATCCACAATCAGTATTGTTCAAACGTAACGTAAGAGCATTGGCAATAACATGTGTTATAAAACATAATAATAGAATATAAATGAAAAAAGTTGTTGTCCCCACTATTTCCGTCATAGAAAATATTTTCAGGCATTTACAACATTGCTCGCATGTATTACAAATAGGCATATATCGAGAATGAATTTAAAATTGACAAGCTGTAAGTTGCTAAATTGTAATCATTAACCATATATGAAGGTACATGTTGAAAACGTTATGAACTTTTTTTAAAAACAATAGTAACATGTGACACGCATTTTTTATACAACATTGTTCAATGTTCGCATGGATAATAATAATGGGGTTGGAATGAAGGCGGAAGACAACGTGAACATTTAAAAATGAATATCGTGCAGACATATAAATTCAATTGGACATGGCAAAAGACCAACTGTGGATTTGTACCTATATATGCAAAACAAAAAGTCCTGATTATGCACCACATTACAATAGTGAAACAAACAAAATTACATCGACAGAACTAAATTCAACATTACTAAAATCTCACTTATATCAGTGTTTATAATAATTGCAATTCACAAAAAACACCTTGGATATAAATAAAGCTATAAGGATCAGCAAGTGAGGAAAGTAGCGATTTAATCCTTCTTACTTTCAAATATTAGTTTAAGTAGACCTTATCGGCATAACATGAAGTCGAGCGGTTAAAAGTTCAAAGTTACCGATTTATTTAATCACAACGTTACGATCATTTATACAGGGATCTATTCCGTAACGTTTTGTACCCAGAAAATGAATAAACAATAGTATATTGCATATGAGCCCCGCTCTGTAAAAAGGGGGTTTAATACATGTACGTTAAATGTCGTCCCAGATTAGCCTGTGCAGTCCGCACTGGCTAATCAGGGACGACATTTCCGATTTTATGATATTTTCGTTTAAAGAATGTCTCTTCTAAGGAAAAAAAATCAGCTTAGGGGAAAGTGTCGTCCCTGATTAGCCTATGCGGACTGCACAGGCTAATCTGGGACGACACTTTAAGCACATGCATTAACCTATTTATGCCTAGCGTCTAGAAAAAAGGCTTTGGCAAACAGCGTAGACCCAGATGAGACGCCGTATGATGCGGGGTCTCATCAGGGTCTGCGCTTTTGCTTAAAGAATTTTTTCTGTAAGAAATATTCTAAATATAGAAATAAATATACTAGACATCCCTAATTTTGGAAATTAATTGATCCAATTTAGAAGGATGGGAGAGTCCACTAGGCATAAATGGGTTAATTAAACAATCTTTTCTCAGAGCGAAGTTGTGATGTGAGTGAATTATTCATAAGAACGTTTCAATTTATATCGTCCATGAGAACAATCCGTTAAGTTTCCGAAATGAAAAAATGAGAAAAACATTTTACGTTGTTTGTTAGATTGTTTAAAAACGATTTTTAATACGAGTATAATAAGAGTCCTGAGAGTTTCATGCTAACATATGGTGGGATGCATGCTGTAATAATAAATTTTACAAAGAGAAACTGAAATTGCAAAAAAAAAAAAATGATGAAATATTGGCTGTTGTGTTGATACTTAACCTATTTATAGCTTTTATATAAGGCGAATTATCTACATTTAATGGAGACATTTTCGACTTTGAAATCTACAGACGCGCGTTTTACAATTCCATTCCTTGCATGATACAAATGCTGCTTAGATGTTAATCTCTACATAGAAAGTATGTAGGAATAAAAAAACGATAAATGTAAATGAACTACCACCACGACGTTCATGATGTGAGAACGCTGGTCTTTAAAACGACAATTGTGTGTGTTTGTACTTCGAAGATTATAAGGTCCTTTCCTTGCCTAAGTCTACATTATTTTTTTGACCCGGAGAATGTCCAAGCACTCCTACCTAATTAACTTAGTAGACTCACTAAAGTTGGGACAAATGTTGAATTATATTTTCCAACTATTTAGTTGTTACTGAAAGATTGTCAAATTTGTTGTTTTCTTGGTTTGTGAGTGGAAGACGGAGTACCCGGAGGATATCCACCTGCTCGCACCTGGTCGGTAGTCGAGTGGTAAAACACTGGTCTACCATTCCAGCGGTCGTGGGTTCAATCCCTGGCCGGGGCACTGGAAATTTCAGAAATGCTTCAAGTGTTTCCCACCCAACTAGAGATGTACTGGTATGAAACCCAGGTAATTCTCGCGTGTATCGGTGCTATACACTGAGCACGTAAAAGAACCAAGGAATCTATTCGCAAAGAGCTAGGGTATCGCACCCGGATTCCTTGTATCTCAAAAACTGTCTCTTATACCCGCTGTCTCTTCAGCAAAACCAATGGACCCCATTGGAAATAAGTGCTTGCACTTTCATGGGTTATCCTTGACTGCAAGGTCAAAATAAAAAACAAAAAAACAAAACAAAAAAAAACTCACATGCTTCCGGTTACGGGGATTGAACACGGGTCGCCTAGGTGAGAATCGCTTGTACCAACCACTGCGTTAGTCAGAGAGACTAAAAAAGGCAACTCTGCCTTAACGTTGCCTAACTACCTGAAGAGTTGCCCCCCTTAATTATTATGTTTTGTTTATGTGTTGTTGTTGTTTCATTTCTGAAAGAAGAGTGAAACAAACGGGTTTCAAATAACGTGCCGAGTAAGTAAACGTATCTGTATTCGACACTGTCTTTGTATTTTCTTTATTTTTTTTTTAATTATTTTCACATTTTTTTTATTACACACGTTAAAAATGGCAACACAATTATAAAATTCAAAATTTACTCATGGACATACACAAATAATATCCATTTTTCGGCGCATGGCAATTTTATCCGAACAACGCTGAAATAGATAAAAAAAAATCATTGGATTTTATTTTTACAATGCACGCCTTTGATGTATTAAAATAACATAAAACCTGTAAAAAATGACACTGAACACACACCGGTAACACATAATATGCAAGCACTAAGTTTATTTAGTCATGTATACATATATGTTTTTAATTAACTGAAACAACTTTCCACACGAATCACAGATGAACCTAGCATAATAATACAAGTCAACGGTATTTTATAAATACTAAACAATATTTTAATCGTATACATTAGATATGTTTCAGCATCAATGACAAATCCACTATCAATATATCTATATAAATCTGGTAAAATGATAATAATAATAATAATAATAATAATAATAATAATAATAATAATAATAATAATAATAATAATAATAATCATAATAATGATAATGATAATAATAATAATAATAATAATATTGTTCAAACGTAACGTAAAAGTATGGGCAATATATATTTGTGATACAAATGTTCTTGGTGACGTGCATGTGTGGTCAAACATCATACTATAACATAAATGAAACAAGTTGGTTTTTCCCATCTTTTGAAAAAAAGCGACAACAATGACAGCTGAATAATGTATAAGGACAGAACACAGTATATAGACATATTCATACACGTTAAACATAAGAAAAGCTTTCCAACATTAACCTTTAACTTAATTTTATGCCTATATGAGTCGCGTTCTGAGAAAACTGGGCATAATGCATGTGCGTAAAGTGTCGTCCCAGATTGGCCTGTGCAGTCCGCATAGGCTAATCAGGGACGACACTTTCCTCTCTTATGACATGTTTCGTTTAAATGAAGTCTCTTCTTAGCAAAAATCCAATTTAGTCGGAAAGTGTCGTCCCGGATTAGCCTGTGCGGACTGCACAGGCTTATCTGGGACGACACTTTACGCACATGCATTTTGTCCAGTTTTCTCAGAACACGACACACAAGAAACGCTTACCAACATTAACCTTAAACTTAATGTAATGCCTATATATACAATAAATATAAATATTATGTATTCAGGGACAAGTATGTGGTTATAATAGCCATCCACCGGGAGGTTATCGCAGCTTTGCTAATTTGTGTACACCCGTCTCTTGAGATGATATTTTATGGTAACAACCCTTGGCGAGCGGATGGGCGAGGGCGGTTTTGCGGACGGCTTTCCGCTCTTCAAGTCGTATAGTTTGCATTGCATCATCACCAAACGTTTTGCACATGTTTAATGACATTAACTATAGGCCAAATTCGATAAAAAGTAAATATGCACCTTAAGATTTAATAAAAAATGTTTACAAAAATGCACTTGCGCGCTCTTACTCGTACAGTTTAATCACATTTTCATCAAATTATCTTCGAGTTTTTAAAAATAAATTTGAGTCCAAGTTCGATAACCAGCCAAATGAAAGACAGACACCTCATAGTTATTTCTGTTTGTTATGCAAAATATTTAAAATCCCATGACCTTGTTTATGGTTAATGTTGTGTTGTTTTGTCTTGTCATGTAGAGGCAATAGGTTACTGGCCTTGAACAAAAGAAAAATACATGAGGTTAAGAAGAATTTCTCTCCAGATAATGTCTGTGGAGTTTTAATGTTTTTCAATATTTTTTATTCAAATACAGTTACGATAAATATATGAGCCTCTCGCTGTGAAAAGGGGGTTAATGCATGTGCGTAATATGTCGTCCAAGATTAGCCTGTGCAGTCTGCACAGGCTTATCAGGGAAGACACTTTCCGCATAAACTGGTTTGTCGCTAAGAAGAGACTTCCTTTAAACAAAAAATACCATAAAAGCGGATTGTGTCGTCCCTGATTAGTCTGTGCGGAATGCACAGGCTAATCTGGGATGACACTTTACGCACATGCATTGAACGCCTTTTCACAAAGCGAGGCTCATATGAGTTTATACGTTCTGAATTAAAAGTAAGCCGTTCAAAAAAAGCGTATCGTAATAAATGTTCCATTATGACATCATTAAACCCGTCAAACACCTACACGAACAAAATGAAATACAAAACACATATACATATATGACACAACTCGAGCTTGTAAGGTTTTCTAAATGAGTTCATGCGAATCAATTCAATACTGGCAAGCTGGGCAAGCTGTAAGTTGCTAAATTTTAATCATTAACCATATGTGAAGAAACATGTTGAAAACGTTATGAACTTTTTTTTAAACAATACAAATACATGTGACACGCACTTTTTTATACAAGATTGTTCAATGTTTACATGGATAATAATAATGGGGCTGGAATGAAGGTGGAAGACAACGTGAACATTTAAAAATGGATATACTGCACAAATAAATATTCAATGGGACATGGCAAAATACCAACTGTGGATTTGTACCTATATACGCAAAACAAAAAGTCCTGATTATGCACTACATTACACTAGTAAAACACACACAATGACATAAACATTACTAAAAACTAACTTATATAAGTGCATATAAAAATAGCAATTCAGAAAAAAACACTTTTCACAAATGTAGTAATGACCTGGTACACCTACTTTTCTTAGGGATCGGACGTCACAAAACATAACAGAGTGTTGAACACGTACTTTGGTACTGATTATGCAGATACATGGCGACGTACCCATTCAAATACTCCAAACAACGATTATGAATGTCTCAAAAAAGTATGAGATTTAACCAATCTTCTACATACAAGGTCTGTCCCAGAATATCTACAATAACATCAGAAATAGATCAACATCGTAAGAAACTTACATTTGGACGTTAACATGATTATACATTATATATGACGCCACACAGCATGACATTACTGTGTGTGGTGTTATTCCAATAAATTACACAATTAACCAACATCTCATTTAATCCTAACTAATTTTATGAAAAGTTGTTTTATTGCGCCAGTTCATTATATCTCATATTTCTTGACGTACACGTATTCTAGAGTCCATAATTGTGCCCCAGATGCAAACATGTTTAATGAAATGTTAGTTAAAATTTTGTACCATACGCTCATTTTTTTTGCAATTTGTATACGATATACTGACAGAGCCGTCGTTATTTAATATGTATAAACGAAATGCACAATATGTACTAGAAAAACTACACAAAATACATAGAGTTATGATAGTTTCTCATTTAAGCTTATTGCAGTCTTTCTAATATCAGGTTTGTTTAGGCATAATGGTGCATTGAACTGATTTACGAGGGGTTTAAAAGTTCCACGTTCTGGCGAACTATATGATGAGAGTACACAATTGTCTTTAGAATTGTCATGTTCTTTAGAGATCGCTTAAACCATTATTTGGTAACCATATATCTGAGTCGTACGAAGTATCAAAACTTAACATCTACCCAATTGAATCATTATGTAACAAAAAACATATTGTATATGCAGTAAACTTTCTATGCAAAATGTAGTCATGTCAAAGTACGAATTTTACAATATGGGCTACACATAGTATAAACACAATACATTCGTAAAATACCAAAATGACACAGACATTACCAAATGCATATAGATGTTGTTATATTTTAGTAACATCTGTTAATTGTATAAACACCTTTTGCAAAATATTAACACTTTTTGTATAATATAAACTTATATAACATGTGATGCATAGACTATAAACAACCATTTTTGTTTTTTGTGTTATATATTGTAGACACGTATAGCAGAATTACAACATTTCAAAATATATATTTAAATTTGAACTATCACACTCAAACGCACAATAACTAAAGGCTTCACGTTGTTTTATCGTGTAGTGTCTGTTTTAATAATGCAGTCATATTGTAAACCGTAACGAATTTAACAATAATAACATGGCATAGAGTAATACAAGTTTTTATAAAAATATCTTGTTTCACCACTTCATTTACAGGGCTTTCATTATTTTTGAAAACTGGAAGTNTATAATAATGAATCTTGAAAATATCTCATAGATGATTATGAGGCCCGTATAAAATATATACATATTATAAAAATATAATGACACAAAAAAACACACGGCGACGGAGATAAATATTCAACCTTGTCATTCATTAATAAGTGTGCAGTATATGGACAGTAAATCTTAACACCCATTCTAACTTAATTTAACTTAAATCTAATTACTTATTGCATGATTTCTCGCTTAGTTCAATGCGCTTAATTCGGAACCAATGTGCATCTGTGAAGCATATGAAGTATTCATTTGACAATATTTGACAACGTTACATTTCGAAAGTCTATGTCATAGCATAGTATGTCATATTATTCATATTAGAAGAGTCAACATATAATGATTGTTTGCACTGAATAGTAACCAAAGACATTGCCGAAATTGTGTGTAAAATAGAAATACAAAACAAATGATAAGAAAGTGCTAATGAAAACATGTCGGCATAAAAGGCAGAAACAGACAATGAACTGAAAACCGCAACAAGGAAGGTTACTAAAAATATTCATTTTTCATTAAAGACTCATGATGTAAATCATGCATTTGTATATGCAAAATGGCCAGATAGAATAGCGTTAAAAAGATATTTTAGTGAAGGCAAACACTAAAATCGACTACCTTAATTACTTCTATAAATGAAATAAAAATAGAATGAAGAAATACATTTGAACCCCTAAAGTAAGATGGTCCATACAGCAGTGATTACCTCGTATTCTACCTTTGTCTCTAATCTCCACAAGTGTCGAAATATTTCAACATTTGACCCAAGTTCCTAATTATTTATCCTGTTTTAAGTTGCATCAATGTAGCAGCAATACTGTTAGAGATTTGAGTTACAATATTGTTAGAGATTTAAGTTTAACAATATCATTTTTGGTTAAAAAAAGGTTTTTATCTCGACATGCACCTGAATCAAAATTTACACACATTCACATGCTGGTGTGTCTGTTTGTGTATTTTCATTTCTCTATGAACAAGACGTGCAAAGTGCCGTGCGACACGGTAATTCGAAGGATAGGTTAGGGCTTATCTTTATGCCCATAACTCATCTGATTGTTGGTTCATAAACTTTTTTTTTTAATTGAGACTGATTAAAACATTTTTCTATTCACACCAACCATAGTATTCATAGAGGCTATGTATCATAATTAATATCGAAAACAAGTGAAACATTGTACGCATTTTGTGTATTTTAAACATAAATTGCTATATGCAAAGTACACTGATTTAAATATATTTTATTCAAAGCAACCATAGTCTTCCTAGATGCTATTTACCATAATTAATATCGAAACAAAATTGTGAAACAAATTTACCCAACTTGTGTATAATGCAAAACGTAGTATGTAAACGATGGAAATAGAAAATGGAATTACACAAAAATAAAATAATTGTTTTTACATTGCTTTCTCCCCGTCTGTACGCGAAGTTGCACCTGTCGATGCTCCTGAAGTTGTTTTATTTTCAGATCTTTGATTTCATCCTTAGACTTCTTGGCCTCATTGATTATGTCATCTTCGACCTCTTGGTACTATAAGTATAAACAAAGTGACACCTTGGCCTCATTGATTATGTCATCTTCGACCTCTTGGTACTATACGTATAAACAAAGTGACACCTTGGCCTCATTGATTATGTCATCTTCGACCTCTTGGTACTATAAGTATAAACAAAGTGACACTCCTTGACAATTGCGGAAGATTATTACTACTTTCCATTTCGTGCTATTTAAAAATAAAGAAGAAAAGAAATGATAACAATTGGGCCACTATATTGGGATTGTCCGTGCAAAGCACTTACAATTAAAGGAAAAAACAAAACAACAGAAAACAAAATCAAGATGCAAAAGACTAGTAAATACATATACATCTATATGCAATTCATGTTGTATGATCATAGTTAATTGCAGTTGTCAACTATACTTAGTTTAATTAACAAAATGTTTTATTGAATTTAAACACCTTATAATTGAAAAATACGATTACAGATTTTTTAAAGTGCTGTTTGGACCGAATGCTAACGATGTATTGTTTTAACACATGGAAATAACGTGTAAATATTAAATGAAAAGTTATTGTAGTTTGTCTCTGCAATTCCTCTCAAAACACTTTATCTATATGAAGTTTCAAAACTGTTCAGGTATGCGTTGCATCAGAAAATAACAAAGTTATTCTGCTCCCAAATACTAAAGAAAAATGTATGGTTCTTGCATGCTCCCAAATACTAAAGAAAAATGTATGGTTCTTGCATGCTGCATTTCCTGTCAATATCTTCTATCAATAAATAAAGTCATTTCTTAATCCCTTCAGTACTTATAGATTTATGACTAATATTTGAAACATTAACATTGGAAAATAACTCCGCAAACAACACTTAAGAGAGAGGTATTGTCTGTACTCTTGGCATTTTCTCTGAAAGTCAACTCTTATTACATTACGGTTCATTTGAATTCCTTCATAACTTGCATAGTTGTGCTTTACACAAGAAGCGGACTGTAAGTAAATATGAACAAAGGGACATAACTCCAAATATATTGATTTGAGAGTTGTGGTTTCTATAAATGTTTTTAAATGTTCTCAATAATTGTACAAGGTTTTATTTAAATACTAATGGGGTTATGCTCCGCACCAGAAAAATGACTTAATGGCAATAACTCCTTAACTCCTACGAAGAGAGGTATGGTTCCTTTACACTTTCCTTTAAAGACTTTTTTCATTATGTTGAGTTTCATTTAAATCATTTCAATACCATCTGAGTTATACTCCGCACAACTCATACCAGACTGACGAACGGAAGGTCAGACGATGCAAATAATATATGCCTCTCTTCGGAGGCATAACAAACAACTGGCGTGTTCAACACAATACTTATGGTCCGGGAATGTATAAGCTTAAGTCGAATTACCAAAAAATAAATTTAAATTTGTAGTTCTCACATTTTGTACATAATCACTTTCATTTAAAAATCATGCATCATAACGTGATGCTGTATATCTCTTCCTGGGAATCAGGCAAATTTAATATTTTCATTTTTCTCTCACGTATCGTTTTATATTAATGTATTATGAAGATGCTTCTTACCTTATCTAAAGCTTTCAACGTATCATCAAGCTCGGCTTCTGTAAGTTCCGCGTTCATAGACTTTATTTCTTGAAACACCTTTGACGCTTCTAAGTTACATTTCTTGAACTCAAGAATGACTTTTTCGTTTCTCACCCGAATACTGTCTAGTTCAACAAGCAGCTCCTTACTTCCAGCCATTTGAAGCTTTTTCTTCACGTTTTACGATTTGATTTAAAGGTTCTATTTTAGTTTTTGTGAACATACTATGTGTCGGCAAGGTCATATAATTGTATATTATTAAGCAAGTTTAAATAACACCTATTCCTGCAAAAACATTTAATCGCACAATGTTAAATTTGTTATATATTTACACGGGTTATTACACAAGAATTTGAATAGATCACCTCGTGTACATAAGTTTGGATTTTACTTGTAATTCAACGCTTATAAAACATATCCGATTTTAAACCACACAACTTAACACACGTATTGACAAACACAACGATGTCTTTAACGTAGTCCTGTTATTACGCAGACGTATTGTCCGTATTGCCTGTTCATGTGAAAACCTGAAAAGTAAAAGATTCATGTTTAACCATTTTACATTGTGTTGCTATATTTAACTTCACTTTTGTCTATGCGCTACTATACCAAAAATTGAATATTTCGCAAAATGAGCATCATATTTATAAATACCAAGAAGTTACTCAAAATCTTCCGCGTTTATATGCCAACAACAAACTTATGGGAATCACGTTTCAGAAATATCTACTTTTAACGATGAGTCAGCTTTCACAATTTTACATCGTTTACACCGAAAACCATAAATTCTGCTAGCGGTAAAAATTAAATGCATAAAGTATTAACATTTTACATTAAGTTATCTGCTGCGTTTTCCGTGTATCAATTGTCCCGGAGTCAATAGTCCAAAACTTTAACCATTGGTTTAAGCTTATTATGTTTAATTTTCTAATGCTTTCATTTTTGTTTTTCTATGTCAGCTGATCACTGTTACTTATTAGCAAACAGTTTAAACAAGTTATACAGAGTTGAGTCTTCAGGACGAAGTTCAATGCGGTAAAGAAAGAAATATTTGTCACAAAAATTAAGCAATGGTTAATTTAACAAATGGTTAAAATTTTGAACAACTGTACCCTTGCATTGTGTAACAGGAATTCATGTCGCCTTCATGTCGCGATAATGCTTTTTGATACCCTTTTTTATAGTATTCGGTCTGTTGTACGAATGTTATATAGGTGTAACATTTGCATGACAGGAACTTTGGTTAGCTTAATACTTATATTTCTTTGAAATAACTGTGGGTTTTGAGTTGTTTAGTTTAAGTTTGCTTTATAACGATCTCTAAATTTAAGGCGATTTTAAGCATCCAATTTGACCGATATCCAATATGCAGAATAACGACTTTCGTGAATCGATTTAAAACATCCCTATACAATGAAGTGGAAACCCGTATGGAATTTATATAAAATAAACACAATAATTACGAAGACAAATTAAAAATACCATAAACCGGGTAGTACAGTTTCTACTTTTGATGCTGCTGTGAAACTGATGTTTAATCAAGAAATCCCAGCCGATTTTCATTAACTTCTCAATGTTCTTTACTGAAGAAAAGTTCAATTGCTTGTAAAAAGGAAGATTAAAATCTTCAACTATAAAACAATCGCCGGAATAACGCACATCCGCAATATTTGAAAATAAAGGATTATCGCGATCACCACGAACATTACTGACTCATACAAAACATTCCAAGACATGTTTATGTTACTTCGATTATTGCCTTATACGTGTCACGTGCGACATACAGACAAATGTACCTACGATATTCGAAGACTTGTACGTTGCAATGACTCAGAGAAGAGTAAATATTCTTCTTTAGTTTCTTTCTATAAGGATGATTGTTTTTCCCGTTTTCAGTAGTATGTTATCTTTACACTTTTCGTTAGAAAGCTAGTTTACCAGTACTTAGTGCACATACGTATGTCAGTAACTCACAACCATCCTTCTTAACATTGAGGTAGTGGGAGAAAATCCTTCATGGCCATTCGCCAAGAACGTTTTGTGGATAGGCCGGGAACGGACACTGCAATCCGCGTGTATTTTTCCAGCGCTCTGCCCGCAAATCTACATGTGCAAAACCATACCATCTTAACGGAATGATATGTTTTTGCACAAATTCTCATCATCTTAAACGTTTTGCCTGTTGATGTCGTGATAATCTAATTCTTGTGCATACAATTTTCGTTCAACATGAATTTGGATGTGCTTATCTGGTTTTAAAAAAAACACAATGATAGATGGATTGTTTTCTTTTCCTCGTATAAATTCACATTTTCGTTCAGTAGGGATTTTTATGAATTGAAAGAAAAAGGATGTGGTAATAAAATATATGTTTATTTACAGAGGCCTAGTCAAATGCTGATCGCATCCCAAATATACCCTAGCCAATTTTTAATATTCTATATATCTTACCATTTTAACTTTATTTTTAATGATATCATATTTATACTACAAAATACATAAAAGTGCAACATAAAGCACATAAACTATGCAAGTTTAGCAAAGATTACTCCACGGGTGTTGATTCCGTAGGTGAATATGAACAAAGTTACACTGCAGATGAATAAGACGATAAATCTTAATTTCACGAGCAATTGTGATCACAAGTGAGCATATGCCCTACCGTTCGACCTATCAGAAATTGATATAAAGAGCAAGACGTAAATCCGTAGGACATTGAGGACTCCAGATTCCACTGTTTTCAAAACTCCACAAAGTTGTATGAAATAGACCAACAATACTATGGTGCAAAATTAAACCTGCAAGTTAATATCTTTTGTAAATGTTTCATCAGTCAAGCAGCAATATTTTTCGAGTATGGGTCAATAGATGATCAAAATAATATTGTATTAAAAAAAGGCCATAACTCCGGTTATGTCGAAAATAGGAACTACAATCTCCGGTGCAGTATTCGTCCAGTGAAACGCTTGACACAAGATATCCAAAGGATGGACCAACGGATAAATGAAGGACCAGTGTATATTACCCCCCACCCCCTCGCTGAAAGTGGGGCATAATTGGGAGTCAATTAAACTGACAATGTAAAGCTAACGGCTACCCAACAGTTGGATCCTTTTTGCCTATTGAATATTAAGTCTATTTTTTTACTGTTTTGTTGAACATTTAAAACACTTTTTAAACGCTGAAAACAAATCAAGGAACACATCAGCGAAATCAATGAATATAGGACGATATTGTGAAAAACGCATAAATTAAGATGTGCATATAAAGAACATGCGCTTGACTTCCTGGTTTATCTTTTCAATACGGAACAAACTGCCGGTTTAAATTTGAGGTTTATACAAGTTTAAATTCCTCAATGGTATGTGACGTATATTTGTTTTACATATTTTGATTTGCTTGCCGTGTTTAACAGTATTTCATCCATATCACCACTTTCAGTTAACATTCGCACATGCATCCAAGGTAGAACGTTGAAGAAATACTATGTGCACAGGATTTTGCCAGTAACTGATAATTGCCCTACTTCAATAAAAGGTAGACGATAATGACCTTGGAAATAATTGCACAACCAATCGCCACGCAGTTATGTGATCGGGCCGAGAACCGTATCCGAGATCCTGAAACTGTTGAAGCAACAGCTGGTGGAGAATTCGTTTCTCAGTATTCGGTCCTTTAGTTATGGCAAGTGATACGTTGCATTACAATTCAAACCAGCACTGAAGGATACAACACACACAACCCTATATTTATACAATTTGGACAATCGCATTTTTGGTTTAAATCGCTTTTAGGGGGCTTGATCCTTGCACTTTGTCCATATTAATTAACAAAATATTAAACTGTAAATAGAAAATAACATACAAACGCACTACCATGCACTGTACTTATTGGGATGGCTTTGACTTCACATCTGTAATAAATGGTTTTCGTTTGCGATATCTTATTTTGCCCAGAAAAGTTCCTGGATACATGACTTTAAAAATATGGTGTTATGACGTTGTCAACATAAATGACATCACGATTCATATATGTTTTTATTTCCAAAATGTTTTAGTAAATTAAGAAGGTTAATTATTTGTTTAAAAGCAACAATCATGAGTTAAAGGAAAAGATAGTGTTGTGATAACATGTCATATATTCTAATAAACATGTCCACGACTTGAGTCATTCATAGTTGGCATATAGTTATTTACAATTCATGAAGATGACGGAAGCAAATACGTTGCAAAACATAGCAGTTTGTAAACTAGTACATCCTGAATATGTTTACCACTTTTGAGGAAATTATATTCCATTGTTTCCGATGTTTAGGTCAATAGGTGCTTGTTTGTTTTTCGAACTGGGGTTCTTAATGTACCTTTCAATTAAACATGACATGTACTATCATTCCGTGAAAATGCTTTTACATAATGTATATATTTATTAAGTATTCTCCTACACTGGATTAGGGTAAATACTTTGTATAGTTGTATTTGATGACTTAAGGTTACGATTCGTTAACTGGAACTGTTGTCACAATAAAGTATTACCATAAATAAAAAGCAAAACTATTAATACAGTAAAACGCAAATTGCGCCAACAGAAGATCATGTTATCATTACCACAAGGTTACCAATTGCCACACAGGACCAGGACATATGACACACAGACTCCTATGAATAAGACTGAGGTCAATGCATAGGCCAATGAAAAACATGTTATTTATGGCTAAAACCGATAAATGGGCGTAACATTAACACTCAGCCAACAGTTATTTACTTATACGGCACATTTATACAATTGACAATATGCACGACATGAAATATACGTACATCGCAACACAAATATGTGGTTACCACCTCGGAACGGTTAACTTTAAAACACAACAGAGCCTTTACAGCGGTTTAAGGTCGCCAAAACCTCACACTTGTCCCGGATTTATTTAGAAAACTTCAAAATGTAAATAAAATTTAACATTATAAGTTCATAAGATGACATTGCAAACAAAACTTCAATAAAACTGAATACGCTTCAATTTAATCACAATTAACTGTTCAATGGTCTGTGTAGACCAAATATGTAAATATGTAAATATAAATGTATACCATTTTCCAGAAAATATTACTGTTAAATGGTTTTTAACATTCGTCTTAATCTGTTTAACTCGAAAAACAGTTCTAAGTTTTTAGTCGGTGATCCCAGTTTTCATAATTGTTCCAACTTTGTTTTTTTGTGGTTTAACCATTGCGTTATTTTGTTGCATGTATTAACCGGTTTTATGCAGGTTACTTGTTATCCAATTTTATTAAATGATAGCGGCTGATTACAATAATTTCGAAACAACTTTCTCCTGACATCCTTTCTGGAGTTTCATTTGTTCATTCAACCGTGATAACACAAGTGCGCGGAGAATCAATGAGCGGTAGTAAACGTGCGAATGATTTGAAATGTACTTCAATATACCACATGCTGGTTTGCTTTTAATATATTTGTAAATCATTCATGTCAAAGAGTAGTATGACCTATTTAAGATAAGCTTTATAATACAAGAAGCACACAATTTTACTTTAACATGTTAGACATATACAATTGCCCACTCGTTAAAAAATTGTCGTATGTATTTTGGCAAGCGTATTCTTCACTGATTAAAAGTTATATACGTTTACTTGATACTAATAAGATTATACTTCATTTAGTATCTAAAGATTCGTTTCTTATTCCCTTAGTCTCGTTTGTTAAAACGCTCAGTAAAATATTCATTTTCAAAGGCAAGAGATGATACACTTTAAGAACTCAAGTAAAAAATATACTTCAATTAAATGTACTTTAGAAAACTCTAAAAACATAAGCTCTATCACTAACGATTATGTAGTGGTTACAAACTCTCATAGAAAAACGAGTTGCATCAATGTTTCATTTCAAATAAATACATCGATCAATAAAAGATGAAATGCGCATTGGTTTCACATGTGTCATATGAAGGGGGAAACGCAATCTTTAAACAAATTAGCTGATGTTCATCCCTGGGATACCAGATAATTCCTTACTTTCTAATGCCCATTACTGAATAAATGTGAACCCTTGTTTGTTATGAGGAAGATTAAAATACATCGAACATATAGTGACAATTAACTCGAAAGGAAGTTCAAAACTCTATATTTGAAGCAGATAATCATGCCTAGATATCCTTCAACTACAAATCAATCAGCAATATGTTGCGTGTTCTGAGAAAATTGGGCAACATGATTGTGCGTAAATTGTCATCCCAGATTAGCCTGTGCAGTCCGCACAGGCTGATCAGGGACGACAATTTCAGCTTTTATGGAATTTTTCGTTTAAATGATGTCTCTTCTTAGCGAAAAAACAGTTAAGGTGGAAAGTGTCGTCCTGGATTAGCCTGTGCGGACTGCAGAGGCTAATCTGGGATGACACTTTACGCACATGCATTTTGTCCAGTTTTCTCAGAACACGACACATATAAACACTGACTCATAATCACTGCATTCAAAATTATTGTCTTTTAAACTAGAACAACCACTACAATTTAAAATTAATACATGCTTGTCATAAATATACATCAATATATAAATGTATGTCACTGTTTTTTTATAATCTCTATTACACGTGTAGAGTGGTATTTGATTTACTAAGAAAATAATGTGTTTTAAGTGTTCACGAGTTCAATAACTCTTTCTTTTTTATTGTATCTTTTCATTTGCACTTTTGTGACAAGCACTGTATTAATTGACGCTTAAAATAAGGTTAATTTTATTATGCTAAACATAACATATTGTACGACGCGAAGAGAATGCAAAATGAAAAAAGGTTTACAAATGAAACAAACAACACAAAACATTGACTCATTTAACAGATTCCAAGAAATTATCTTGCCGATACGTGTAGAACATATGTGGATTAGGAGATTGACCTGCAGTCGGACACACCTGTGATATTGCAAGAAGATTTGGATGTAACAATAATGAGATATTGACATGAAGCTATATTTTTTTCCAGACCACACGCGTGTTTATTATTATCTATTATTTAAATTTCGTCCAATTTTTGTGAGTATAATATCTTGTAGTTGAGCGTCAGCTCGAATCTTTTCAGAATCGTGTATCAAATAATGTTTTGCTTGCAATTTTGTGTTTCCTTTTCGATTTCACAAATATTATATTTTAAATATATAAGTATAAGCAATACAAGGTCGAATATGTATTTTTAAATATATATTAGAGGATCATTATGCTACTTTAAACATACCAAGTGAATTTAAACATAACGCACACATAATGTTTAACTTCACAGATTCACATGTATGCTATCTAATCAACAAGTGCATTATGTTCCGGGTTATAACACTATCGTTACGAATCTTTTATCGAATCTATGATCACTATTATGTGTTATGTTTACGATTATAACGTAAGTTATTGTTACAAGAAATTACCATTTGCTTGACCTTATTTTGCTAACATATGAGCCGCGCTCTGCGAAAATTAGGTTTAATGTATGAGCGTTAAGTGTCGTCCCAGATTAGCTTGTGCAGTTCGAACAGGCTTATCAGGGACGACACTTTCTGCCTCAACTGGATTTTCGTCAAGAAGAGTCTTCCTTTTAACGAAAAATACAATAAAAGCGGAAAGTATCGTCCCTGATAAGCCTGAATTACACTCCCTTTTCACAGAGCGAGGCTCATATCTAAGTTTATATAAATCACGTGAATAATCCCCGGGATTTGACCAATTTAGGCTTTATAGGCATGATTGGCACACAATTCGTTAAGGACTACAAAACAATGTTAATTCCAAATAGTAGACACGGACCTTGTTGTTTCAGAGGAAAGTGTTTTTTGTTGTAATGTATTATGCCAAATAATTCTCCCCCGGTTTATATGACTCATGTGACAACCAGGGTATGGCATGTTTATTGCAGAATTTGAGAAAAGTTTGTTTATGATTACACTATAATTTAAAACACCACACCAGATATAACACATGGGAACTTTGTTGTTCCAGAGATGTTTTTTTCTTATAATGATATAAAACATTTTCGACACAACTGAATGTTGTATCTTGAACAGTTTTGGAGAACATATTCAGTTTATATTTACAGAACAACAGACATACGGGAAGACAGAAAGGCAGAGAAGCAGACGTCCCGTTAATTTCACCCCATTGTCTTCGTTAGGGGTGGTACACTTAGACTATAGTAACATGTTCAGTGTTAAAAAACAGTTTCACACATGAAGAACAATCTTTAGACATTTGACTGAATTAATTTTACCATCATGACTTATTAACAGAGACCGTTACTTACCGACATTGATTTCAATCATCTCAAATGATAAGTTAAACGGAAGTTAAGAAGCTTTACATTTTTACCCGTTGCGTCCCAGTTAAGATGTTGAGAAATATAAACTCAAAACATGTATTAAACTCGTTAAATCATTTTAAAACAAAATATAAATAAAACTGAAAATAATA